>JACEVL010000544.1:580000-660000 GCA_020284085.1 Aporrectodea caliginosa | reverse complement strand
CCAATGACAACGCAGATGAAAGTACGGTGGCCGAGAGGGACCAGGTTGTTGTATTATCTGAAAGGATAACCCTATTCCTTAAAACGTATATCCAAATATCAACCTAAATCAGGCCGATTGGTCATAACGAAGACTATATTTTTTATTATGCATGGAGTCATTTGGAGTAGGACTGTGGGTAATGAATTTGAGGGGGTCCAGCCGACCCCCCCGGGGGTCGGCCAAAGGCCAGAAGCAGGGGGGTCAAAATGAGAAGCAGGGGGGTCCAACCCCCCGACCCCCCCGGCAAATCGGACACTGGGTAAGGGTAATTGTTTTCTCCGGATTTCTTCAGGGTCCAGAGAGAATAAGCAGTTAAAAATGGCAGGTATTTGACAGGTTCGTATCCAACTCTGGTAGACTTTATCAAAAAATAAAACAAATAGGGAAGGCATGCAGTAACACAGGAAATAGGTTTAAAATCTGCTGCAGTCTCCTTTAGGCGTACTTACTGACCTAGGATATAATTATGCAAACCCAGGAATAATTAGTCCAAAACTAGAGAACTCAAATTGTAAGCTATAATAGGCCACCCGTTTAAGCAACCATAACTTTTAAACGTTATCTTGTTAGCTCATCACAAAATTAGGTGACATCACTTCTCGCTAAGCTTCAGGCTTTTAAGAGCACTGGATTGGATCCAAGCCAATGCAAGTGCAAATAATCGAACAGCAAGAGCAGACGTAGACTAATCGAGTGTTACTTTTAATTAATGCCCATGCAGCGAGGAGTTAGATATCGAGTGGCTAAATAATTGATATTATCAATAAGTTATCGTTCTTATTTTGAACAACCGGTAATAAATTATCAAGCAAACAGGACTAGTTGGCATCATTGTTAGAATATTACTTTTAAGAATGACTCATGATGACTGATATTTTAGGTCTAACTTCAAGGACTTTAGTTGTCCGCAATCACAAGTCTGCGTCACGCTTATTGCGTGGTTGCTGACTCACAATAGCAGATGGTTTACGAGCCCCGCAAAAGATTTGCCTACCCAAACATGGCGTTTGACGCTCAACCCAAACTCCTCGAGGTACTAACATTAAGAAACAAACTTCAAACTGGACCCTGTTTGACGACATCCTGGAGTTTCACGGATATATAAACACCTGTAGATCAACGCAATGTATCTAAACAAAACTTGCCAGGTTTTTATAATACTCTGGGATCACATCCACATTCTTTCTCGACCCCCGGTCACTACTTATCTTAAGTTCTCCAATCGAACCATTTCACTTCATTTCATTTCAGATATTTATATAGCGCCCCTTCAAGATTTCTACTCAGAGGCGCTCTCGACCACAGCGCGGACACTGAATCGGAGTTTCACGCCGAAGCGCATGAGCAATTGTGAGTGAAGGACTTGCCCAGGGTCCCTACGCGACGGCTTGAGGTGGATTCGAACCCGCAGCCCTCCGGCTGCCAGGCACCGAACATACCCCTACACCACCGCGCCCCACATGTCCCACACTGCACCACGTCTCTGAAACATCTTGCCTCTGAATTCCTCAAAATTTCGGGTCCTCCATTATTATTGCCAATCACCCACCGTCATCTGCCTCAGGCTCCTCTATCTATCACCCCTCGGGCTTTCCACTGAAAACTAAAGTCTCACGTCTTCAAGAATTCATACCCCGACTCTTCTGATCCATCACTTTCCAAACCTAAACGACACCGCCTTAACATCTACTCTACCCCTTCTGACAACCCTTTGGACTATCCTCTGGCTCTACACAGCACTCGTGAATAAGCTGGTGCCCTGCGTTTGGCTTTCTATTGGCGCTTTAGAAGTTTATAGTCTACGATCACGATTATGCTACCACATACCAAAGGCGTCACAGCCACAAGGTCATTGCTAGGGCAAGGGGTCATGGGGTCACATATTACAAGAACAGGAAATTGACGTAATTATATAGCACCTTTTAAATCTCAAAGAAACCACTTCTACTATCGATATTTGATTGTAATAAATATATTGACCATCAAAACAAGACCTAGACAACCGTCTACAGTGTTATTGCCAAGCCTCCGCTCCATTTACTGAGCAAAAAACGAAGACTCAGTCATTCGATAGATGGCGTACTAGTGTACTTATTTGAGAGACACCGAAATCTTGTTAGCCAGAATTTTCTCAGCTTCGATTATGTACAGCTTCGATTCGTCGGTGACTTTTCATATTTCAATATGAAATATTATTTCCATTGGTCATCATCGTCAGAAGTGAACAAGTATCTCTCTTTCTCTGTATGCCTCACTCTCCGTCTCGTTCTCTGTCTCTCCGTCCAGTGGCATCAACCGGTGGGGAAGGCGGGGGAAGGGGAGAACGATCTCCCACGGTTGCCAGAAGTGGTGGTGGCGGCGGTGGTGGGGTTAACGTTCACTAATTTGCAGTTCTGAGTAACTAATGAATCTCTTATTCATCCATTCATTCATTCTGAGAATTTATATAGCGCCTCTTCAGAGTGGGGTTGTTGTTCTCTCATTACATGTGGGGGTTAGACACCACTATCACCGTCTCTAGCTGTTTCATTCATTCATTCTTTCTTTTTTTCTTTCTATCACTCTGTCAGTCAGTCAGTCAGTCAGTCAGTCAGTCAGTCAGTCAGTCAGTCAGTCAGTCAGTCAGTCAGTCAGTCAGTCAGTCAGTCAGTCAGTCAGACAGTCAGTCAGTCAGTCAGTCAGTCAGTCAGTCAGTCATTCAGTCAGTCAGTCAGTCAGTCAGTCAGTCAGTCAGTCAGTCAGTCAGTCAGTCAGTCAGTCAGTCAGTCAGTCAGTCAGTCAGTCAGTCATCCAGACACATGATTGGTGCGCCTGTGTCCCTCTCTGTTTGTCTCTGTATGTCTGTCTGTTCATGCATCTGTCCGTATACCTGCCTGTCCTTGTATCTACTAATGCTTCTGTATGTCTGTAAGTATGTCTGTATGTATGTCTGTTTGTCTGTCTCTGTCTCTCTGCTTGCTTCTCAACTCTTCAGTTCTGGTGTATGTCGCGCTGTCTCTGTATCATTCCACACATTCCAATTCTTAATCCAATCTAGAATGATACAATGTAGATCCTACACAACTCTAATCAAATAATAATAATAATAATTACGACAATTTATATGGCGCCGTAACACGGCCATGCCGTTACAAGGGCGCCTGAGTTAGTTTAAAATAGTTTCTATATCGCCTTTATCACAATGCACAAGGCATCAAACGATGGCCGCATTCAAAAATCATAATGTAATGTAACTGAACAGATACAGGTTGTATAGCGCCCCTTATAACCCATCGGAGAAGCTTATCAGAATCATAGGCTTATGTTAAAACAGATTAAACCTTTGCATCTGGATCAAGCAGAGGTTCAACCGTGTTTCTCACATCTTGCCATATACGTAATGGCCAATTGTTGTCAAAAACCAACTACAAGAGACTGGAAAATTTTAAATAATAGACTTTTGGTGATTCTGTAATTGTGAAACTCCTCAAAAGCTTCTAGTTTACTGGGCATTGTTTTGCTAACGGATGTAAAATATTATCTTTTGTAATGACAGTCAACATCGCATAGGCTAGCGCATAGAGCGCCTCTGATTTATTTTTGCTATTTGAAAAATGTTCAATTACAATTAAAATTACAACGTGAAAAGCGTCGTCCTAGGTTGAAGCATATCTTTCTGCTCAAGCCTGAAGCACGAACTTGGTCGACTTTCTCTGGTCTCTGGCAACCGGACTTGGATCTCCACTGGACATCGCTCCCTGGACAGTTATTCTGATACGATGCAGCGCTCGTGAATAACCTGGTGCCCTACGCTTAGCTTTAGGGTAGCGCTTTAGAAATTTTGAGTTAACGATTACGACTATTACTATTATTAAATACGAGCTATAGTGAATCATTCCTTATCTTCAGACTATATCTTTTCTCGTCATACCTCGCAATATCGGACTTAAGGCATGGGTAGGTCTATTTTGAACTTAAAATTAAGAGCAAATTAGATCTATGCGTGTGGACTAATAATAGCCACATGTCATTTAACATAATAATTGGTATGTACAGTGGACAGAAAAAAACCTAGCTAGGCCTATAGAAGACCTCTCAGACAGAGAGGTCTTAATCATATTAGTTGACAACGTTCAGCTCAGACTGGAGCCTAAATCATATTAGGTGACAATGTTCAGCTTGCTGTTCTGTCAAGCGTAGCGGTCGCCTAGATCAGCTCTGCCCTGAAGACTTGACTTATTGTCGTTAACGCTGAACTTGGAATATCCTGGATACGGCATGCACGATCAAACACATGTACATAATCGAGCTCTAAGACGAAGAGTGTCCATGTTAACAGGTCAACGTTATGACTCTAATGTCTCTTCACTGCTGTTCTCCTATACGCGATCGACACTTCATTTTACAGACATAGGCAACCATGGATTATTTAAATCACAAGGAGCTGAAATACGTTTAGAATCCGTCAACCTGACCCAGATTATATGAGGCAGCACAGTTGGATTCTGTCCTCTTTGATACGATGTTATGTTCGTTGCTAACGTATTTAGGAAGAGCGCTAAATAATATTTCGAAATTAGGTAGGTGGTAGGTCTGCAGTATGTTTCGTTAAGATAAAGATGGTTTTGAACAGGTCTGTGATGATTTGTATAGTCTTTGAGAAACTCGCCGACTTCGGCTGTTCGCGGATTCGCGAGGATAGTTAAGAGAGCGTCTAAATCTGGAACCAAGTTTTAGAATTTAATCTGAAGGCAGAGTTTCGAAGATACGTAAGTCATGTCTCAGACCAGCAGACGAGAAGAGTTTCCCATATCGGTAGACAGCATTCGCAAGAACATCCAGAAGACTACCATTACCGTGGAACGGGAAACGGCCCAGTTCATCAGCGAGTGTAACAGTTCTGGAAAGGTGGGAAAAACTGATTCATGGCTAAAATTGGTCGAAGCAGCCAGCGCCAAGGCAGGCAAGGAATCCAGCTCCCTGCGTAACTTCAAGGATCTAAAGAGGGTCCTCGCGCGCGCGAAAGAACTCGAGAACATGGCGGAGTACCGCGACGAGTACGTGGAACTACGGAAGCTGATGAAGAGGGGTAAGGTATTTGAGTACATTGTCTACGATGTGAGGAATGACCTGGTGTACGCATACGACAACCAGCTGGAGAAATACTGCTTAAGTTTCTACCTGGAGACGAAAGAGGAAGGGTTGACATCAGTCCAGGACTACGAACACACGATCGGGGTGTGTCGGAGAGAGGTCAAGGACCGGATGGAGCTGTTCGATCGTCTCCTGGATGAGGCGGACAAGTACAAGGACTCGATCGTGCAATACATCACCAACTACGCCTTCGTCGTCGGTAGGATGGTCGAGGTCTGCCAGGCCCTGGCTGGCGTCTGCACGCCCGTCAGGAAGTGGTTGGCCGCCGATGCCGACTACCCCCGAAAGATCCAGGAAGAGATAACTGGCTACACGAGGCATAAGATCGATCTCCAGGACCTGATCAAGGACAAGGAGGAGGAGAGAGGCAGGCACGCAAAGCGACTGAGGCAGACATCGAACCGGACCCTGACCCTGGAGAAAAAGCTGAAGAGGTACAAGGACGAGCAGAGGTTCTACAAAAGACGGGAGGCCGATATACGGGACCGGTACCTGAGGGGAGAGGCGGAGCTACCGCGCAAGAAGAAAGACCTGGATGAGGTCCGTGAAAGGCTGAGAACCCGGCGTCCGCAGACCGCATCGATGAACAACTACATGAGCGGGATGGCGGAGGCGCTTCGCATCGAGGTCCAAACGACGGAGAGGAAGCTGGAACAGATGGAGGCCCAGGTGAACGAACTCCATCAGGATCAGGACCGCGTCCAGAAGGACATCGATCGACTGTCCGAAGAGATCCGGGAGAGCGAGCAGAGCCAAGAGGCGGCGAAGGAAAGATCCGTCAAGTGTGACGATGACCTGAAGTACGTCAACGAAGAGATTCAGAGTCAGGCGGCGAAGATAGCGGCGCTAAAGAACATTCGCGAACTGAAGCTTCATTCCGACACTGTGAAGAAGATCTTCCACTACGGCTACAATCCAGACCTCATCCTCGAAGCTAAAGGTATCCATTGCGTTATTAAGACTACGCCACTGATCGTACTCTGTCAGTGCCAGTCCCAAGCCTGGATGAAGGAGGAGGGCGACGCTAATGACAGATAGAGAGTTTCCAATTTGTAGGGCGATATTATTATTATTATTATTATTATTATTATTATTATTATTATTATTATTATTATTGTTATTATTATTATTATTATTATTATTATTATTATTATTATTATTATTATTATTATTATTATTATTATTATTATTATTATTATTATTATTATTATTATTATTATTATTATTATTATAAACTGAAACTACTGCTACTACATTTTGTTATTGCACGTCTTTGAATGCAGCTATAGCCGTTCGATTCCTTCCTTAGACTACAGAGAAAACCTTGCAGGTTATATCAGTTAGTAACTTCTATCGCAGAGGTGTCTGATACACCAGATATCAACCAGATATCAACCAATAGCGCACCAAAACCAATCCGTAATCAGGTCAATATCCAGAAGATCGGTTCATTAAGACATAGGCCTAGATGCAGCCTATGGTAGATAAACAATTTGGAAAAGGTAAGTCTTTAGCCGAGGGCTTAATGACACCAGCGACCGAATAGAACGAACGGATACAGGGATAAATTTGATAGATAGGCATATACAATGAAAGCAACCTCCTTAAGTACGCTACGTCACCTTATCATACTTTAAAAAACCTAATCTTACCTTATTTACTTGCACTGTGAAGTTATATAGATACCTTCAGTAAAGGCTTAAATACGTAGTAATACAGGGTGGCCCAATATAAAATGTCCCACCGGATAAAATGCAATTTCTCCGCAACCAATAGAGATTTTCCTACCAAACTTTCAGCATTTACAGAGGAATGATTTGACAACAATTCACGAAACTTTCACCTAACAATTTGCATAGCTTCAAAAGTTACAGCTGTTTAAATATTCAATTTCATTTTTTCGAATTTCCGCAGATGAGCGGCCCAATAATAGTTATATCTTTAAGATTTTTTCACAAAGAAATTGTTTTGTAACACCCAAATAATGATGCCATCATATGACCTCATTACAAGTTGTAAAGAAAGTGTTTATGAAGCAAGCTGTTAATAATTGCAGATATTTTAAAATATATTAAGTGCGTTTGGTCTGCCGGTAAAAAAACGCGATTTTCACGAAAAGTCGCCTGGTGGTCGAGAGATCCAAGTTTGCGAAGTACATCATGGTTCTGCTGGCGTGTGTTACGGCGATAAGGGAAGACTGCACTTCATCCCAGACAAGGCTAAAGTAAACGCTCAACTTTACGTTGAAACTCTATTACCCAGACTCATTGAAGACTGCAAGTCTGTTCTACCGTCTGGTTTCATTTTCCAGCAGGACGGTGCGCCTGCTCACACGGCAAGGTTGGCTCAAGGCTTTATTGCCATCAACTGCAGTAAATTCATTGGCAAAGATGACTGGCCACCAAACTCTCCAGACCTTAACCCTCTTGATTATCACATCTGCGGAGCTATGCTTGAACGCTACAAGACATTTCATCCAAAGCCGAAGAACATTGACGAGCTGAAAAAGTCTTGCAGCTTTTATGGAACCAGCTGCCGCAGGACTCAATCAACAAGGCCATACTGATTACTGAGCTTCACAAAAAGACTTCGAGCTTCGGAGCTTGTGTGAAAGCTAGGAGGGGACACTTCGAACATGCCTTGAGATAAACTGCTCAACGGATTTCTGATTTCGTAATGAAAGATGATTTTATTTGACATTGAAAATTGCAAGTGACTGTCCATTTTTCTTCGGAAATTTAAAAAAATGGAATTTAACATTTAAACAGCTGTAACTTTTGAATTGTTTAGTGAAATTTTTGTGGATTTTTGAGAATTTATTCCTCTGTAAATGGTGAAATTTTGGTATAAAAATCTCAATTGGTTGCGGAGAAATTGCATTTTATCCGGTGGGACATTTTATATTGGGCCACCCTGTAGAATGCAGCCTTAAGTGCATGAGAGTTCGGCAACTAAGCCGTCCCGCCAAATAATTACAGAGAATAGTGTATTTCTTGAAATGATCAATTTCACCTGGATAAACTAGAATGAATCACACGAAAAAGGCTCCACTGGGTTTAGAACCTATGGCACGATCTCCTGCTTACTAGGCAGGCGCTTTAATCAAGTCGTGGAGGCGCATTGGACTTTCTGATCTCACAATAATAATTTGATGCAGTTCTGTTGGTATTCTGAGTGCACGTTTCTGATATGTAAAAGGCTTTTTATGGTGTCCTGCAAATACAAACAAACAAGTAAACAACACAACAAACAAAGAAACAGACAAACATGATAGATGCATGCATAGCCTACGTATAAACAACGTGCATGCGTTTTACACACGTACGTAATACCTACATGCATACAAACATACAAACAAACAAACATACATACATACATACATACATACATGCATGCATACATACATACATACATACATACATACATACATACATACATACATACATACATACATACATACATACATACATACATACATACATACATACATACATACATACATACATACATACATACATACATACATACATACATACATACATACATACATACATACATATACATGCATACATACATACATACATTACATACATACATACATACATACATACATACATACATACATACATACATACATACATCCACACCAACTGTTCTACTCTGAACCCGTCTCTTAATACTTCTGTTATGGAAGAACACACAGTCATTGAAGCCCTGTTGAACGAAAGCGTCGGCGATATTAACGAAGATTCTACTACTGTGGGTCCCTGTTGTATTTCTATTCAGACGAACTGCAGGAGGCTTTCCGTGTGACAGCCGAAGAGATCGACAAAGACTGGATGGCGCTATATCAACGACTCCCGTTTGATCCGCCACGAGACTCTCACCAGAGACAACGAGATCTCGAGGGTAATCCTAATTTACTAATACACGCGCCACCATTTGTCGCATTCAGCCACCGCTGTAGAGTTGTGAAGCCTTACGACTTGATTGACATTTGATGGAGGATGCACTGGAAACAAAATCCTGTCTGATCAATTATGTAGCTGTTGCACCAGCTCGTCTGACTCTCTCTGTCTTTGAAGAAGCATCCTAACCGCCGACTTCAGTCGCTGAAACCCACAGGACGCGTTGTATTTCCACAGATGTAGAGTTCCCGTAGTATTCGGCGCGTTTTGCGGCTTAATACAGTTAGACTGTCTTCGTTTAATGGAGAAAACGGTGACGCTATATATAAGCACGTGGTTTGGTTTCCATTCACACTTAACGTTTAATTGCCGACATATCATCCGACGATCGGCAGCATGTATGTGTCTGTATGTACATATATGTATGCATGTTTGGATGCATGTAACTATGTAACAATGTATTCTATGTATGTATGTAAGTATGGGTTTGTATGCATGTATGCATTTATGTATGTACGCATGTGCATAGGCCTATGCATGTATGTGTGTATGTGTGCATATATTTATGTATGTGTGTATGTATGTATGCAAATATGTGTGTATGAGCGTATGTGTTTATGTATGTATGCATGTGTGCATGTATGTCTGTGTGTATGTGTGTATGTATGTAAGCATGTTTGAATGTATGTATCATGTATGCATATACATATGCATGTCTGAAAGTACCGTATATTTTTTGGCGACCGTCACTTTTTCAATTCACTGGTTCAATAAAGAATATACTTACTTACTTACTTTTGACTCTTCTTGTTTTCTGTACATTGTCTTGCTTGATGGCATACTCCCTACTCTTAATACTGACACTTAGTATCATTTAAGCTTGCGTAGAGTGAGAATGGGAATGGGAATGGGAATGGGAATGGGATTGTGCGGCAGAGCGAGGTTGATTGAGAATCAGAATGGGAAAATGCCAAGGTCTTTGAATCGATATCTCCAGAAGGATGAGGAGGTGGTGGAAACTTGAAACCGTCATTGTAATGGAAACTAGAGACAATTCTTATCCTGATACAGAGACAGCTGAACAACTATTTACTCACAAACATCAATAGCGATGCCGATCATCAGCAATGCGTGCGCTCAGCCACAATAGCTTCATTCATTCATTCGTTTATTTGTTCACTCATTCGCTCATTCATTCATTCGTCCGTTCGTTTATTCACTCGTTCTTTCGTTCATTCATGTATTTTGCGCATTCATTCGTAAACTCGTTCATTCATTCATTTATTTATTCATTCATTCGTTAACTCGTTCATTCATTCATTTATTTATTCATTCATTCATTTATTCATTCGTTCATACATTCATTCGTTATTTCGTTTATTCATTCATTCATTCATTCATTCATTCGTTCGTTCATTCATTTGTTCATTCATTCATTCATTTATTCGTTCATTCGTTAACTCATTCATTCATGGGGTTCGTTCATTCATTTATTCATTCATTCATTCGTTCGATTATTTGTTCATTCATTCATTCGTTCATTCGTTCATTCATTCAATCGTTCATTAGTTTTTGTTCGTTTGTTCATTCTTTCATTCGTTCACTTGTTTATACCTTCATTCGTTTATATATTCATTCATGCACTTAGCACTTATTTATGATGAAGACAAATGTACTGTAGCGACCATATAAAGCGCTGTACATAAATGCAGTTGTAACTGCCATTGACCTATTTCCAATTGCAGTGATCGACCTCAGCCACCGTCGCTTGGACGCAGGGTATCAGGTGCTGGCCATGAAGGCTCTGGAGAAATGGCGCCGACAGAGCGATCGGTCAACTTTCGATGACCTCATGTTGACCCTGAGAAAGATGAAGAAGAACAAGACCATCGACAAAATCAGGCGTCAAATACTCACCAACAGCGTCACCTACTAACATTAATAATTGCCAGTTAATTGTTAAAATGATAATCAATTAATAATTAAAATATTATTGGTTTAACGTTAACACTGCTAATAAATCGTATTATTATTTTTGCAGCCGTTTCACACGCTGTAGTTCTTAGACGTAGTCTAATGAAGCTCAGTGTCTTAACCGGTGAGAGATGCAGATCTCTTCAAAGCACGAACGAATGATGAGCGATAGGGTGTGACCGAATAGTGATCCGGAAATCGGTTTGCACCGGATTTGCCCTAAACCGATTAATCGGAATCTGCGCATCCCAGGACTAAGCTTACCTATCTAAATACCAAAAGATGTAATATTTTCGACAAAAAAACAATTTCCCTTTCATTACTACAAAAATAGTAATCTGTTTTGGCGACCTTCTGCGGTAATCTTTAATCTCTTTCATTAAAAGTCCCAGTGACCGAGAACAGTGGAGATCCTTCATTCGTACCAATCGCCACCAGAGGGCTGGCGTTGATGATGATGATGATGATGACGACGACGACGATGATGATGATGAGATGTAATGAGACGGCAGTTTACAACAAAATACCGCCAATTGAATAGTTTAAGAATTTACCATTCTGTGAATCATGGGCCTCGGCGTCAGCGACCTCTGAACCCCAGGTTGTCCGGACTGAAACTCAGATCGCATATTATATGTACATGTAGAAGCATTACGATTATATTAACGGAAACAAGTCACTTTCAATAGTAATATGAACATTGAACACCCATCAATAAATGCCAAATTAACTAAGGCGCCAGGACCTATGGTCAACACACGCAAATGATACTTAGACACAGCGGCGCCGCTAGGATTTTAATTGTGTATGCACAATCAACAGGAGACCACGCGTAGGCCGGGGCCCAGGGACGAAAGTATGTGGGGGTACGAAGAACGAGTGTCCGAAGGACGATCGCTGAGGCGCGCAGCGCCGAGTAGGGGAGGGGTTTGGAGAGGGGATGTACTCTCCTCACTTAATTTTTTTTAAATTTCCAACCTGTAATGGTATCATTTTAAGCAATCATCGGAACAAAATTGCTCTATAATTTCAGTGCTGGTAGGACCAGCAGTCACTCGTAGATAAGATGTAGTTTGAGTCGCGTTTGAGTTGGACTGTAGACATTACTAGCAAGCCAGACATTTATTGACATAATAATATTAATATAAAAACTAGAAAATACATCCAATTTCCAAAAACGCCATAAACCATAAGGAAGGCCCTAAACATATTGCTGACCAGACACAAATATCAGAAATAGTTTACAAATGTTACACAAGCCAAACAAGAAGGATTCAACTACCGAATCGTGAAACCATGTGGTAATGATGTAGTTTTGTTCAAGGAACAAAACATTTTGAAATTTGATATTTTGAAATTTGAAATATAACACTCGACAGAAGCCATTTAGGTGTACAAATTCAATATTTGTACAAATGTTATTTTAACAGTAGACTATACGCATACATATATCCATACCAACATACATGCATGCATACATACAAACATGTGATGGTATAATAATATATGCAACCTACTTTAGGGGACCCTTGCCAGCGGTGCTTTGGCCCTTTTAGGACTCTCCCCCAACATCACCATTGTAACGCATTTGTCAACCTTTTGGTTTTATTGGTTTCAATAAAAGCGTGGTATGGTTATGGTTTTAAAACACATACACCCACACACCAGTATGAAACCGTCTTTCAAAAATAAGGACACTAGCCTCCGAGGTTCAGAGAAACGCTTAGCCGAAATCTAATATTCCTTCACCCAAACTTCGAACCGTGAATAAGTTATGGCAGTAGGAAATTTTCCGAAAGCTATGACGGTCATCGCTGCCCGTACGTCAAACGCCTCCACCGGGAGAAGGACTCGCGCAGTTCCTGCTGTCAGAATGAGATACAGCCTAGAACGACAGATGCCGGGGTCAGTCCTACTAGAACAGAGCTTGAAGAATGGAGCTACATAAATCAGTATTTCCTGCACCGTGAACCACTTGGTGTTGCGGCTAAATCCAGTTAATAAATATTGCATGGACAAATAACTCCTTGCAGGTGGCGACCAGTTTCCCCTCTTTCGCCTCCTTCGCCGTTACTCACCACTCTTTCTCCTCATCGGGTCCATATCCTCCCTCCCTCCCCTAGTCTACTATTATTCTTATCTTCAACCTCGTTTTGTAATTGTAACTGTAATCACAGATTTACGTAGCGCCTCTTCGTCGTTTACTTCATCTTCTTCGTTACCTACATCTTCATTATACCGTCATTGTCTTCTTTTTCTTCACCTACATCTTTAACTTTATCTTCTTCGTTACCTTCATCTTCTTCGTTACCTTCATCTTCTTCGTTACCTTTTTCTTCTTCGTTACCTTCGTCTTCTTCATTACCTTCATCTTCTTCTTTTCCTTCAACTACTTCTTTACCTTCATCCTTGTTGTTACCCTCAACTTCTTCGCTTCCTTCGTCTTCTTCTTCATCTTCACCTTTTCTCCATCTTCGTTCCTTCGTTTCATCTTCTTCATTTTCTTCATCTTACTCGTTCTCTTTATCTTCTGTCCCCTAATACAGGTCTCTGCTTATTTTCTTCCTTTCCACTTTCTAATGCTCGTCAACGTCTTCCTCTTTCTTTTTCTTCCATTTATTTTCTTTGTTGCCTTCAACTACTCATCCCTATCCCATTTCTATGGTCAGCTAGACAACGACGCTATGTAAGTTATTATAACTTGATTAAATTTGCTACTTCGCCTGGCCTTTTCCATCATTCTACAATCTGTCTGTCTCTGTCTGTCTGTTTGTCTCTGTCTTTCTGCGTTTGTCTCTGTGTCCGTCTCTGTGTCTGTATCTGTATCTGTCTGGCTGTCTGTCTCTGTGTCTGTTTCTGCGTCTGTTTCTGTCTCTGTGTCTGTTTCTGTGTTTGTTTCTGTGTCTCTGTGTCTGTCTCTGTGTCTGTCTCTGTGTTTTTCTCTGTTTCTGTGTCTGTCTCTGTATCTCTGTGTCTGTCTCTGTGTCTGTCTCTGTGTCTGTCTCTGTGTCTGTCTCTGTGTCTGTCTCTGTGTCTCTGCGTCTGTATCTGTGTCTGTGTCTCTGTGTCTGTCTCTGCGTATCTGAGTCTGTCTCTGTGTTTCTGTTTGTCTCTGTGTCGCTGTTTCTGTGTCTCTGTCATTCTGTCTGTCTGTGTCTTTCTCTGTCTGTCTCCCTGTCTCTGTGTCTCGCTCTGTATATATATATTTCTGTCTGCCTCTCTGTCTGTCTGTGTCTGTGTCATATATACATATATTTCTTCCTCCTCACCTTCCTCTTCTTAATCGTTTCCTGATCACCAATATCTCTTCCTCCTCCTCCTCCTTTTCCTCCTCCTCCTTCTCCTTCTCCTCCTCCTCCTCCTCCTCCTCCTCCTCCTCCTTCTCCATCCTTTCGTCCTCACTGCCTCATCCTCTCCTTACCCGTCATCTTCTTCTTCTTTAGTTCTAGTCTATTTTCTATCCCTTCTATTTCTGCTTCTTGGTGCCTCCTTCCCCTAAAAGCACGACATCAATCGTCGTGCGGTTGGGCAGAGCCGACCCTATATCGAGAACGCGCCTGTCCTCCCCTGCGCGTCGCCCCCACCGAACGCTATAAAGACAGCAGCCTGGCATCCGTTGGATACACCGTCTCTCGTATCAGCTGCGAATCGCCGTAGCCATCTGCAGTTCCACGAGACAAAGCCAGAAGCCAGAAGCCATAAGGCTACGTTGCGATGAAGAAGACGTGTCTAGAGTTCTGCCTCCTACTGGCCGTTGTTCTAACGGTCATTCTTACTTCATCGGAAGCAAACTTTTACGGGAAAAGAGGTAGGCCGACATTGACTTTCTTGATTTCAAGTGTACGTGGTCAATGTACATGTAGGGTCTACTCTGCAGAGATGGGTAACTAATCGATCAGATTCTATTCACTTAGCTAATCGATTTGACAAACAGCTAATTGTAATTCTAATCGATTAGCTACAAGATTTTGCTCATTCTAATTCTAATCGATAAGCAATTTAACTAGTCGTGCCCATCTCTGCTACTCTGTGCGCATTATGGCGATGAAACAATAGCTATACCTGTAAACTACAATACAATATAACTGTATTTTGGTATTGCCCTCATTCCAAAGTTCAAAAGTGCACACGACCATACGAGAAAACATCGATGTCGCTGAGCAATTGTGAGTGCAGGACTTGCTCGAGGCAAGGTCCCTTCACAGTTACTGTATTGCATTGTATTGTATTGTATTTAAAGATTTATAAACCGCCTCTCACAGTGCACACCAATCAGAGGCGCTCCCAGTGCGAAAGTCCTCGAGAATAAAGACAAGTTTTGAGGTAGCGAAAAGATGTAGCAGGACCACCACACAATATGGTGGTGCGAACAGAGGGGGGGAAGTTGATTCCATAGCGAAGGGCCAATGCAGGCAAAGGCACGGGACTGGGCTATGGCCGTTCTCACACGAGGAACAAAAAGGTCAAGACGATCCGAAGAGCGTAGCGGGCGAAGGGAGGCAGCCGAGGTAGGCCGACGTTTACAGGTCCAACGCTCTATCCAATCGGCCAACGTGCCCCCAAAATGAGGTAATTTTACAATGTCCGCATTAAGTCATTGGAAACAATTGTTACCTGTAATGTGTTGTCATGCTGACGACAACCATGATGATGATGAACTGCAGCAACTGCTGTTGTTGATTATGACGACAACGACAACTATGATTATGCCAACTGTAAAATGATATATAAACAGGGATCTGTTGGGACCGGAACGTATCGGAACGCACCGGAACGGCGTTCCGATTCTTTTTCTAACGACCGCAACGCTGTATCGGTTCCTTCTTTGATTAACATGACGCCTGAAGGCGGCGCGTTCCGGTTCTTCCTGAAGCCGACGTTACGGTTCTTTTTTGTCTAGGACGGGATCACTGTATACATATATATAAATAGTATATTCGATACGTTTAAATACCATCTATCAAATTCTGAAGTAGAACCGTGCCGTGAATATTTATGTAGAGCCTTTCAGATTTCTCAAAAGACGAGGCGCTGTAGTCGAATCAAATGCTCCAGTAAAGTCACCCATTTCATTACATCGGTTCATGCATGTCGTGTAGGCCCTGCATTGAATTCTATCCTATTCGATTGTATAACATTGTAAGCATATCAACATTTTCGCCAAACTTACCACGAAATTGGTATCGCGTATCGCAGATTGTTAGGCAACTGATTACATGAGGACAGACCGACTATACAGCAAATTTCTATGCTAGAAGCCTGGAACGTGTAAGTCCGGACCGCTGGAACAACCAACTCGCCTTACGCAGCTGAGCGGAAAATCTGCGACCAGGGATAGAAGATAATGCCAATTATTAGGCCTAAACATGAGCATCGAGATTGAAACTCGGTGCGCTTTTGCATAGGTAGGCCAACCAGCGCAGATTCTCTTATACATGAAACTGGATAAATGACCAAACCATAGGTACTAACTTAAATATAAGCAGGTGAGAGAGAGCGCATGCATGATTCGGTTGATATGCTGTGGCAGGAAACTAATGTTTCTTTTATGGCTTTTGTTGTTCCTTTAATTCCACGTAATTTATCGCAGGTCTTCGGACCAGGGCTGTTGCCCTTAATTATTAATGTATACCTGCCTGTAACAAGCAGGATTTAGAAAAGATAGAAGCACAGTCCAACAAATTCTGATGTTAAGGTTGATTGCTGAAAAAGCCAAGAGAAAAAACAAGCCTGTTTATAATTGTTTCGTGGACTTTCAGAAGGCATTTGATTCCATCAAGCATGCCGTGACATGGGCAGTACTAAAGTCATATGGAGTAGGAAACAGACTGATACAAATACTAAAAAACATTGGTGACAGATCAAAATCTGCAGTGAAGGTGGGACGGGAAATAGGAGAATGGTTTTTAACTACGATAGGGACAAGGCAAGGAGATCCAATTTCACCCAATACATTTATCACTTACTTGGAAAGAGTCATGGAAAATATACAAGACAATGGAACTGGAATCTCCGTACAGGGAGAACTGATTAATAACCTAAAATTTGCAGATGACATTGACTTGCTGGAGAATAGTTGTGAGAGGCTGCAGGAAAATGTTTGCGCACTGTACACATCTGCACAACGGGCTGGATTAAAAATAGATGTGGATAAAACAAAAACAATGGTATTTTCAAGAAGACAATAGACAGGGAAATAAAAGTGCAAGATGAGGTGATTGAGAATGTAACAGAATTTGTGTACTTAGGTAGTCTGTTAACATGGAATAATGATTGTACAAAGGACATAAAGGCAAGAATAGCAAAGGCAAAGGGAGTTATGGCAGGACTAAATTCCATCTGGAATAGTAAGCAAATTAGTTATAAGACAAAGCTGAATGTCTTGAAAACATGCGTGTTTAGTACAGCTCTTTATGCGTGTGAGGCTTGGACAATTAAAAAGACTGATCATGATAAAATCCTGGCTTTTGAAATGTACTGCTATAGAAGAATATTGCATCTGAATTGGACAATGACAAATAAGGAGGTCCGAAGAAGATTACATATAAAGGAAGATCTAATACAGTCAGTAATGAGAAGGAAATTGGGTCTGTTTGGACATATATGCAGATTGGACAATAATAGAAAAATAAAAACTGTCATGATGGGTATGATGGATGGAAGTGGACGAAGAGGAAGACCTAACAGGGAATGAACTGATGACATCAGGGATTGGTGCAAACAAGACCTACACAGTTTGAGTGTATTGGCGCAAGACAGAGGATTATGGAAACAGATGACGAAATTTGCATTGGACACCTACGGGCTTTCGGCCCATGGATTCTGATGATGATGATGCCTGTAACAAACATCTCTACATCCAGGAACATCATCTCAGCTTTCCTGGGGGACGAATTTTTCAGAGGGGGGGGCAAAACTTTGACAGATTGTTAAGTTCTGTATTTCGTCTACATGTGCCAGACTGTGGTTAAATGATCTAACATGTTTTCTTCTTTTTCTTGTTTATTATTTTATTATGTTTGATTTTCTGCTGTTCTAGACTCCTAGTGATGATTAAAGACATGTTATTTCATCAAAAATGCACTGGCATACATATAAATAGGTGATTTTTCCATCAAATTTAGGGGGTATTTGCTCCCCTGCCCCTCAAATGACGTCCTTGTCTGCATGTTGTGAATTCTGTTGTCGTCATCGTCGCCGCAGTTAGTGTAGTTGTCGGATTGGCATATATTGCAATATGGCCTATATAAGATATTAATTTGTGGTAAGTTGCCTAACAACCTGCGACACGAACACCTCGGTTCAGCCTCTTTTCTGTAAGCGCTTGACAAGGCTAGCCTATTCGATTCAAGAACGACCGTGGTTTCATTGGGAGCGCCTCTGATAATTCTCGCTATATATCCTATATATAGGTTTATTACGCTTGTTTAAGACACGCGCGCTGCATGTGTACGCCCCTCTAAACTTTGAACTGGCGTCACATCTCTGATACGACACAGCGCTCCTGAATAAGCTGTTGCTCTGCGCTTAGCTTTAGAGTAGCGCTTCAGAAATATGGTTTACGATAACAACGACATCATCGTCGACATCACACATGAAACGCCTATATAATATATACTATATATATAGGCCTACTGTTCTCGTTCGACCGGACTGGGCTGTACCTCCGAACAGTTATAGGAAGAGCTAAGGCTTTGAATGAATGTACGAACAAATTTATCAGTGTGCGAGTCAATAAATGAACGAACGAATGAATGAATGAATTGGCGATGATCGAGTAATTCAATGCATGAACGAATGAATGAAACAATCGACCAGTTTACCTTCTTTAACTTCAGCGTTTAAAGTGGGTGGGGCCGTGGGAACGCTGCTCGCTCAAACCACTTTAACCACTGGTTTTTAAATTAACTTACTCGCATAACCACCACGATTTACTTATGAAATAAGTATGTCATAATTCGCTAGATTTTGTTTGCGCGTCAAGAGTTTTTAGTTTTCTGACCGCGATTAGCCTACTTCTACAATCTCTACCATAATTCACAGCGTGGGTGAGAACGCGTGGGAACGGCGTTCCCACTGCTCTCGAAATTCTTTGCTTGCGTTCCCGCTGCTCACCATGCGATGGAACCCTGGAAACACATGCGTCCCAATAACACTCTTCTTCGGAGTTCCCACTGCTCACCCAAATCTTTTTAACCACTGAAGTCTAACTTGAAATCCTGACACGGGTTTTGTTGTAGGAGACCTGCAGGGTAAGACGCTACACGACCTCCTCGTGCAGCTGTCGATGACGGAAGACCGCCATCAGCCCAACTACGTTTCCCAGACGAACGAAGCGGACGGTCGCAGGCCGTCCGCACAACAGATGGACCATCAGATCTTCGAATGGCTGGCCAGAAAACACACTCTTCCACTTCAAGGCACTGGAAGGGAACAGGACTCCACGTTCGCCGACTCACAGATGAATAATTAACGATGAATTCCAGTGCTGCAGTGATCCAGTTTCAGCTCTGCATTATTATTGACGTTCTGTCGCATTTTGACGCGCTTCTGTAACATTTCCGTGTGCTAGTAATAGGCCAGTCTTATCCTGAATACATATCTTCGCCTCAACTTTTAGCAGGCTTCTTCTTAAGCTCTTAGCCTACCATAGATTGCATTCTAGTTCCATTACTTATTTGATTTCAACTTTACTTTTCCAACAATTTTTTTAAATTGAAGTTTTCACTTGCTGCGACCATTAATCTAATCTTTAAACATTCAATAGGAACTTAGTTTATCAATGTATAAGTTACGAAACTTGTCAGCTTATTTTTAATAAACGAAAATTGATTGAAAAATTAGTTCATAGCCTCGTATTATGATCCGTTAGATTAGGTATTTCAGGCTCTGGAACACTGCGAGCACGCAATCCGTGGTTGAGTTTACTAATTTATATAACATGTACTGGAAAACATAGAGTTTGTTTGTTCTAGAAATTTATTTTGTGTTTGAATACATTGTACAGCATACATGAACATAATATTCAACAACCAATACCTTCTACAAGTCCTCATAAAGGCAACGGTTAGGTTCACTGGGGCCGATGTTAATCATCCCAACTCAGTATGGGAATTGTCAAAAAATAACTGGGGGGGTAGACGTTGATTTATGTGCAGTTTGGGTGTGAAATGTAGACTTTACTATGGGAGCCTAAAAAAGACTAGGGGGTTGAACCCCCTCCAATTCTCACCCTGTCCCAACAAGTCTATAGATGTGGCGTCTAAAGTCTGCACATCTGTCTCCTAAATAATTGAAATCTGCGGCCTCAAGTCGCCTTGTTTGGTGATAAATCGAAGATCCAACCGTGGTCATGCTGCTTTAGCGACAATGGGTCATCCATAAACCCACCGTGGTCATGCTGCTTTAGCGACAATGGGTCATCCATAAAGGACACGACCGCAACAAAAGCAAAGACCGATGCAGAGCTTTTGTGAGGTACATGTCTCTGAGTTGAGCCCTTGAAGAGGCGCTATATAAATTCTATGATTGATTGAATGTATTTTAAACTTTTTTAAAGGCGCTATATTATGTGTCTCGATACATGTCAAATGACCCACATGTATCTCCGAATGGATTCGCCGTCTGCGAACGAGATGGCAAGGACGGCGATGATCGGCTGTTGTCGGCGGTTATATGGAATGAGGACCACGTCCTGCGCAGACTATTTCCACCAACAATCAAACGACATTATAGCCTAAGGCCGCGCCGTCATGACTTCATTTTGCCAACAAAGGATGACAAAAACTTTATCCCTAGAGCCCTTTATCAAAACTTAACTTAATCGGTGATCCTAATGCCTAGGTCTTTTCAACCTCTTTTCTTTTCCTATATTAATGTATTTAACCTGTTTGTACTGAGCTGCGGTTTGCCAGCCTGATTGGTTATAATAAACGAAGATATATATATACCTTGTTCCTATGTTCGCATTTGGAATGACCCTTACCGATCCTCTTCGCGGACATCTGCATCCTAATGTCTTAGATTGGACTGGGGTATAAAAGCGTCAACTATGTTACAGATGGGGTATACATGTATATTGAAACTGCCGTGCCAGGAAAGGGACTCTCGTCCACAATTCCAATGGAATTCCCCAAAACCACAAGGATCTTAGTCGATCCAAGTTCTACAAAATGGCCACCCTTATTCACCAAAGCAAGAATTAAGGCAAATTCACATGACCGAAAACATTTCTGGAAAACGGTTTCACATAATTTAACTGTTGCCCAGCAGAATTGTCATGCAACAGATACATATAGCAAATATTTGAAATCCATATGCATATGGTGCATTCATTCATTCCTTTGCCTTGTGGGTCCTTCCTCTTGGAATGACCTTCCCTACTTTATACGATCTAAGATTTCGGCTGAGGGTCTCTCCCTCATCTGCCCGCTGCTTGAAGACTTTTTTATTCCCTTGGAGCTTCATGCTGAATCGCTTATACTGTAAGAGGCACTTTACAAATTTTCAAATAAAATGCTAATCTAGTGGTTAGCATGTCGGACTGTTGAACAAGAGCTCGGGGTTAAAATCCCCACCATGGCAGAAATTTCACTCAAGCTAGCTCAAGGGACTGCTCCTCTTCGCCTATACAAGAATTAATGAAGAAAAACAACAAGTCCATCACGGTTTACTCTGTTATATTGCTGTTGCTTTTTAGATATTCCAAACAGATCTTTTGGTGATTGAAACTAGATGTAACCCACTTAAGTGCGACCGCCGACACCAGTACGGGACTAAGATTTCTCGCTTCGTAGAAAAACACAAAAAACACTATATAGAATGCCGTTACGAATTCAAACACCCTTCAAAGGTCTGTGCAAGAATCCATGACATGATGAAAAAGGCCAATCCTCAGATGCCAAACAGACGATGCAAGCTGTTCATACATCAGATAGCCTTAACTAATGGCTGATTATGCCAACGCCTGTGAGCCGCCTTGGCTGAACAACGCGAGGGTTCCTAACAATTTCTCGATTGCACAACTTCGATGATTTCATACCAGAGTCTCGATTGAACAGCAGAAATCAGCTTTAACCAAAACCAGACGAGACTTTCTAAATTAAATCGGAACGACTGTTCGTCGCCCGTACACATGATATCGATCGGTTAAGCCAATTCGCGAACCTGATGAGAAATGTGGAAAAGGAACATGCCATGCAGAAAGAAACAATCTGTGCTGCGGATGTTATTAGTATGCTGTTATAACTAGTTTCAGAGAAACATAAAAATGTGTTCAGATGAGACAACTTTATTAAACGGCAACAGCTCTCGATCTTCAGCCGATTCTAATTCTGCTCACTGGTTGCATCTTCGTTTCGATCACCAGTTGAATCGACCGTTGCCTTTCTCTCCTGTTTAATAAAATCAATTTATAAAAAAAATTAGATAAAAAACAATTCAACATCAGAGGCTTAACAATATAATAAAATCTGTCCAAAACACTTGATTAGAAAAACTTCAAATTTCTATAAAAAAATAGTCAAACATACAAACTAATTGTCAGTTTGCAAATTAAAAAATTATTATTCAGCCAGAAGAGGAACCGTGCCATTTTTTTTTATCGGCTACAAGAAAATCCACTTTCAAAATCTAGAGTAGCAGCAACAGGCATTTTCTGCAAGCAATGCCTCTTGCTACTTACATGCCTTAAGTAATATAATTGTTACTGGCCGTTTTGTAGCACAAACACCAATTCACAAGGCTTGTAGCAATCAAACGCAGTCAATATTGACACTGCACATATGTAATATCATCACATCCAAAATCAGCACAGCAATCTAACTCTGGGTTCCTTCCATGCCACCTGGTCAAGCAGCATTTTGTGGATCAATAAACCACGAAGAAATGGTCAAATAACAGAAATTCATCAAAAAATCTTTCTGCACAGCAAGTTCAGAAACTGTTCACTTTGAAGGAACGCTGATCAAGCACATTAAAAACCCAGACCAAAGTCTAAGACCAAAGTCTAAGAAAAAGAGCAGACCCGAGGCAGCCATGGGTGTGAGGTGTTAGCGATTTCATTTTAGCCTCGGCATATGAGGGCAGGTGATCAGTCCTCTCCCTCACCATCTCATCTTCCCACCAACAGTCAGTGTACTGTGTACTCATTATAGTGGAGTTGGTTGGCTAGGGGTGCAGATGGAGCAAAAACCAACTGCCAAATGAAAGCAGTCATGTAATTCACGATTTTCTCGTACCTTCTACGAACCTCTCAAATCTGCTATTTACCAGCAATGCATCAAAGTACAACTACACAACAAGATTTCAATTCAACCTTTGCATCATCAGCGCTGCCATTCTGCTGGCCGTCTCCGTTCTGCTTGGTCGATTCCTGACTTCTCGGGACACCTCTACGCGAGCCGGGTCCACCACCACGACCTCCTCCTCTGCGACCTCTGGACGATGGGCGACGTCCGCGAGGCGACGAGTCATCCTGAGCATTGTTCTCCTCTTCCTGATCTTGATCCGGGTAGGTACGTGGGCGATAGTATCTTCGGTAGTACCTGCGATAGCCACGACTGGAGGCACCTCTCTGTTGGTCATTTCCCTGGTTCTGGCCACCGTCCTCGCCATCTGCATTGTCATCGTCAGAAGGCTGAGAACGGGGAGCCCTTGGAGGTAAACCTCGGTAAGGCCGGCGGGGTGCGCCAAAGGTGCGACGACGCCAGTAAGGACGGCGAGTTCTCGTCTGACCGTCACTGGCTTCTTGATCGTCTTGGTCACGACCGCTGTCTCCGCCATCATCTCTCTGCAAGAATTCAACAATATTCGACACCTTTTGTTTCAGTTCTTAAAAGATGCTACATTTAGTTCATCTACTATAGACAACACTCAAACTTTTTTATTTCTCAATTGAGACAAAGTTTGACAGTCAACCGCACTGTCAATAATAATATTTATTTATTCAATTGAAACTGACAAACCACAGTATGATTACATGAACTAGTACATACACATAACAAGTTAAACAAGAGTCAATTTTATAACTGCGTGGCAGTCTGTTAGTCGCCGATCCATCCTACTGCTGCTCATTTTACCATTGCCCCTTAGAAATGCAAGTCCAAGTCAACCTTTTATGGGGCCTAGTGGGTATCGAACCTGCATCATTCTATTCTTCGTGCCTGTTAGGCACCTACTCATTTTACAGTTGCCCCAGGGAGTGGAAGGCTGAGTTGACCTAGGGGCTATGAGTATTGAACCACGTCTTTCAAGATCTAATTGTCTTTCATGAAAGTGTTACCATTTAACCATCCCGTCCCCCGACTAACTCTTCGTTCTAAATTAACTTTATCACCACAAAGGCTAGCATAGGCAATGTTTCCATGACATACTTATGATAGCCTCTGAAATATAGACAAACAAAATTTATAAAAAAAGGCAAGTACACTAGAGCCTTCTTGTAAAGTACCCTTATATCAGGTCACACCCAAAACTGCTGTTAAAATTACATTAC
Organism: Aporrectodea caliginosa; assembly: GCA_020284085.1. Taxonomy (NCBI): domain Eukaryota; kingdom Metazoa; phylum Annelida; class Clitellata; order Crassiclitellata; family Lumbricidae; genus Aporrectodea; species Aporrectodea caliginosa. The sequence continues at coordinate 635,448 of JACEVL010000544.1, read as the reverse complement.
TTTTAACAGCTAACTAAATTTGAGATAGAAATCCCTGACTGCATTACGTCAGAATTCACGTTGTAATGAAATGTGTTATTAGGCATCTCCAACATATATTACCGTACAAATTGCAACTTCTAACAAACCTCTCTTGGTGGACCACCTCGTCGGCTTCCTCGACCCCTTGGGAACCACGGACGATAACTGCGTCGAGTCCTGTCTGCGGCATACTTGCTTCCGACGACAGGCCCGCCGTTGGGACCAGTCACGTTGGAAGCTTCGTTGCCCTTCTCGCCTTCGACGACGTCAAACTCCACTTTCTCACCATCACCGACACTACGCAGGTATTTGTTGGGATTGTTCTTCACGATAGCCGTCTGAAATACAGAAGTAAATACATTGTAAATTTAGAACATTCTGAGTCTAAAGAAGTCATTTGCTCTGAAAAAATTCAATTCCGAAATGATCAAAACTTTGTTTAAATTGCATTCAAGTGACATTACAGACTCACAAAGCATACGATAAGAATGAATGTAATCACTTAAACTGATTTTCTAGGCTTGCAGGCAAAACAGTTTTCCATATAATTATTCTACTGAATCAGCAACAGTTTTTACCACAGTATGAAATAATATTATTAGCTATTTTGAGTATAGTGGGGCTGAAACTAGTTATGCCAAACATAACAAAGAAATGCGAACAAAGGTCATAGCTAACAGACCTACTCAGCAATGCACAGCTTACAGTGACCATGCACAATGTGCAATAATCCTCAGAACATACGGTCACACATTTACCACGTCAACCAAAGAAATATGGTCCTGTTCAAATCTCATTAGGTAGAAAATCAACTCAAGTACATTGGAATCTCCTTACAATGCTAATGATAGGAGAGACAGATAACAAAAGCGTGCAATAAAAATCTTACGTTAAAACTAGGTCACATGTTATACAACAGAGTTAAGTTTGGGATTAATCATCAGACATGTTATAACAGAATTCGTTTAACAAGTAGGTGCAATTTTATTACCCTATGAGCTACAAACATTGCTAATAGATATCCTTTAGACATTGGTACAATATTTAAGTTTTTATTACACTGCCAAAAGCAGCGGCTTTCAAGTGTTTGCATCATCCACTTGAACAGGCCATGGGTTGGTCATACACACAAAAAATTGGCAGTTCAATGTTGTCCATACTCAATAGACACCGTCCGTATGCAACCAACTTATTAATTATAGGAACAAATCAGCTTGAAGGAGGTAGTACATTTTAAGTTCTTCACTTACTTCATCACGGGCAGTAAATTTTGTAGAGCATTCCAGTTAACTAAATTAATTTATAGACTGGATACCAAGATACTCGACTGTACTGAGGCGCCCTTGTAGCGGCATGGCAACGTTACGGTGCCATATAAATTGTTGTTACTATTGTCGTTATTAATTATATCAGCTTAAGTTTACCTGATGAACAAACACATCTTCCTTGATGTCATCCCTGAAATGTACAACTAATGCTATTAGGTATACATTGTACTTAACAATCTAAAGCAAAATGTTACTGCACAGCAAAGGTCAAAGTGTACAGCAGGCACATGCCATCTCAGGATGAATCTGTGCAGGACTGTCAATGAAGAGTTCGGGGTTCAAATTCCAGCCTCATAATACACAACAATACAGCATATTACATATGATTCCATTTTATAAATTAACTAGCATTTTTAACCCGGCGTTCGCCCGGGTTTTGCCCAGGCGTAATTTTTAACGGCTGCAAATAAAGGCTACTTACTTACTATATTTGCTGATGGGCTTCAAATATTTAAAAATGTCCATATATCTGAATGGAAACGATATTTAGAGGTGAACATTGTTGCTTTGCCCGTGTACTGCACGGGCAAAGCAAATTTATATATAGGCAATATTATTTGTTCCCCGTACTACACGGGTTATCTCTACCTTAAATAGGCGTATTATTTGTTCCCCGTACTACACGGGTTATCTCTACCTTAAATAGGCGTATTATTTGTTCCCATGTACTACACGGGTTATCTCTAAATTATAATAGGCGTATTATTTGTTAAATAATAGAGGAAGTTCAGTCTGCCGTTAGCCTGTGTGACGTAAGATTGCATAATTAGCAGGCGTGACGTAATTTAAGATTGCATATTTAGCCAGTGTGACGTGGACAAATGGCCATGCTATTATAAGATAGCCTCGTCGAAGCAGTTGATAATTTAAAATGTCCATATATCGGCGTTTAAATAAAATTGCGAGCTGAAAATAGTCGCGTTGATCAAGACGTGGCGTAATAATGTTTTGAAAAATTTTGTAAATCGCTAAAGCGTTCCGTTTCGGAGCCTTTAGCCGGACAGACAAACATACGGAAGGACAGAAAAATCAGACTTTGGATTATATATATAGATTAGGAATTAATTTATTACAATTAAATTACATCAACATCGGTGCACGTAAAATATCTACAAAATCATGCAGTATACTTAACACTATTTTCACTACTGCAAAATATTTGCTGTTTTATTTATAATTGATTTACAATAGATTTCTTTTATCATTGTCCTTTTATTGATCATTCACTTAACTGCTGAAATTAGCAGTCATGCAGAAGCATCACCTGTTAATGAATCCATATCCGTTCTTCACGTTGAACCATTTGACTGTTCCGCTGACCTTTGTGGCTGAAACATTAAATGCAAACAAAGGAAGTAAGTAACCAGCCCATGATAAATTGCATTCAACCAGGTGGCATTTAGAAGCCACCTGCCATCAGGTGACAGTAAGCGAGTCGATCAATTCTGGCCTATACACAGATGGTTATAAAAGTATTAATAAACACACAGATGGTTATAAAAGTAGTATTAAATACTCCAAATGACCAAAGACTATTCTTAAGATATTACACATTGCTATTTGCAATTTAAATTACATATTGCAAAGGTACAAATTCTGTAGTTCTCAAAATAAACTGATAAAACCATTTATTCATAGAGCCAGTGAAAAGTTAAATTAAACAATACCGTGTTTTAATTACTGTGTAAGCCGATCTTGTGAAATTCTGTCACTTAAAACTAGCTAGGATCAAGAATGCATGGTAATTTAAAGCATTTCCCGATAATAAAATGTCATTGAGTCACTTATCAAGAAACATCCGCTTACCATTGCCCTACTTCTAAACATAATGGCTAGCCCAGATTGTGAAATAAAGTAGGAAGGATTATCGTTAAGTAAGTAAACAAGCTGTACCTAACAGAAAATTAAGAAAGCACAGAGTCACAGTTTTTCAAAGAGCGTATGTATTGTTACATATTTTAGTATACTGTAGTTACATTTGTTTGCCCAATTCCTTAATTTATTTATGCCAATAAAGACATTTACTGGCATAAATAAATTAAGGAATAAGGCAAGTTTCTGTGAAGCTCATAAGAATGCTTGACAAGTTCTCATGAAGTGCGTTTCACCAGATGAACTACTGCATATAGGTTGGAAACAACTTGCAACTTGTGCTAAATGGTTTTATCACGTTTGTGTTTGGCACGCATGTTCTTCCAAACATCAATCTGATCCAGATAGTTAAGTTGATACACAACAGCAGAAAATACTACTTCAGAACACCATCCATTGCACATGATTAGGGTCAGTAGAAATTCACGAAGTCATGGTGCCATGAATTATGACTTTCAGCATTTGTTGTGAATTTCCCCGATTGCCGTGAATTGTCACGATTTTTGGCAAATTTTTTAAAAATTAATGCAACACAGTGTCAGGAACTGATATGAATCACAACTTAACAAATTACAATAAATTAAATAAAAAACAGCCACTTGATGGCGTTTAACTGACGTTATCGACTCTTATATCCGGTTGACCATACAACGTGTATGCTTTGACTGCCATTTACATTGTTTATCTTCAATTCCTCATGCTTTGCTTTATCTGTGTTTCATCGCAAATTAAACTGTTTACTTTTCTTTCCTAGTTATTTGTGTCATTCTTCGGTCGGATCTTAGTAAATAAAAGCACGGTTTCATCTTGTGAATTTGCTGTGATTTTTGTCCATTTTTTTGTATAATCCTACCGTGACTTTGGACCTTTTCCCATGAATTTCTACTGACCCTACACATGATACGAGTTAGACAAAGAATGCCTTCCATATTTGCGGCAGTCTTTTCATGCACTGGAATCACAAACATTTTCCAGACCATCTTTCCATTCCACCGAAGACTCAATAGCTGTATTCATCATGGGAACCATTAACTTACTTATTGTCCTTCTGGAAATACACAACCCTCTACTTTCCCTTACGATCTGGGGTAAACATACCATTTACAAGTGAGGTAACGGTGAGATTACATTTCTTGAAATTTACCAACATCAATTACATTTTTCAATTTCTTCTCAAGTTTAACTGCCTAAGTAAAACCATTTAATTAACCCTATTCATGTTTTATCGAAGCTTACAGTTACAATTACTAACAGGAGAACTGCTTTGTTTCCACACTAGTTTGAAGTTCTTGTTACTAGATCCACGGAAACAATCCACCAAATCAATACAATACAAAACCACTTATACTGAAAATTAAATGCATCTTTCACAACTCATGAAGTGAACTCGATTTCCGCCCTACTGTCACAATACATTCAGGCACCACCTTAAAATCTTTTAAATCGCCTCACATCTGAAAACGAACGGTAATTTTACCGTAATATCCTGTAAACCAGTAACACCCGCTTCTGTAAGTGGTAAATCTACCGATAGAAAACAAAAGAGAAACCACGCCGTGTCATTTTCACCCATTTACTTACTTACTAAACGCGTCTTAGAACCCATGCGACACGCGGTGATTCAACGTGCGCGTAAAAATTCTTAATTTCTCGTCGACATACCTATGACTTTTTTGTCAGCCTGGCTCTCTTTCTCTTGCGGCTCCTTTTCCGTGTCGGACATGGTCCTTCAGATGGTAACTTTGATGGAAAATTCACTTAAAACAAGCTGGTAACCAAACCAACTATACCACCATTCTTTGTTCTTCCTATATCAAAATGGCCGACCGCTACTTTTCTAACTCATTCGTTGATTCGTCAGCTTCTTTTCTAACGGATCTTCTGATTGGTTGAACGGTTAATAAAGCCCATTCTTATTGGGTCAACTTTTCATATATGACATTCCCATTGGCTGAGCTATTAATAGTGCCAGAGTGGTCGCTCCAGGGAGTGAACAATTCACCATGTGTTTAATCAACCGACATAGACTTTATCTACCTGCGGAACCGAAGAAGTTCCTACTTGCTTCAGTTTTCTTTTATTTAACCTGATTTGCGTTGCCCAAGCAGCTTCAAAACGCCGCCTGTTTGATTGCAACGACAAACATTAAGTGAGGGCGCTACAAAAACTTTCTTCATCCGATCGTACTACTCCTCTAGTCTAGGCTACTCATTATGTACGCAGGTACTCTTCAGATGCATCATAAGGTTGCCGTTACTCCCAGAGCTATTATCGTCGAGCAGGCAGTGCGGAAACCGATGAGTAATAGACTAGGTTGGCTTCCGCGTTGCAGCAGGCCTAACGCCTATCAGCTGCTGCTGTCGGATGCAGACTGGGGTAATTATCATATGATAGCTTCTCACGGTGCCTGATGATGTGTAATACGCCGTGTGTAAGCGGAGGAAGGGGATGGCCTACGCAAAGCCGTACAATATGCATGATTATTGAGGCCAGTCACTACAATATGGCGGCCGGTTGGCTAACCGCCCTAGTGTGTGGAATGTATGGAATACGACTCCCCCAGTATCAGTTCAATTAATTCGCGATTGTTATTTTAGGCTTGGAATCTGCTAACTCCAGCTGGCAGGATGTGTAGGCTACACAGGCTATCACACCATTTAATTACTTCTACGAACAACCTAATTTGAAAAATTTTGTACATACACAGGCCAATGCAATGCAATACAATACAAATTCAATTTGATAATGCACTCTGTACGAAATTCAAAAGTGCATATCGAAACCGGATAACATTGAGAGCATAGATAGACTATAGAAGATATCTAAACTTTAGAGCGAACGACGTCATAGTGCCAGCGGCGGCGCGCCGGTCATTTTTGGTCGGCGGCGGCGGCGCGACGCCGACCCAAAAAAATCGGCGGCGGCGGCGGCGCGGCGCGGCGTGGTCGGCGCAGTGGTCTAATATCGCATATTTGTTTTAAAAAGTTGTTCTGTAAAGAACTTAAATTATAAAGACAATGCATGTTAAACAATTATTTTCCGCAAATGTCGTGAGAGACAATTATTATGAGAACAGACGTTCAATAACAAAAGGCTACAAGAACAAAAGGCTACAAAGCCATGTAGGCTTAATTACTAAGTAACGTGATATTGTTTTGAAGTTGAGGTTTCCAGTATAAGTACCAATAGCAGTTAATGAACTCGAGGTGTTTGTGTAGAAATTTTAGACTGCCACAAAATGAGTTTTCGTGAATGAATACAACCTTGTCAACACAGATAACGATGCAAGGGAACTTCGCATCGCAGTGACTGTATGGCCTGAAACAGAGATAAATCTTTCCGATGGCGAGCTAGTTATTTAGGTCTATAGGCTACGTATTATATAGTCTCTTCATCTAACCCTGCTCTTATCAAGTATGTCACCAACCGACCGCTTGACATCCGTTTGATATCAGCCTGTTCCTCGATTGGTAAGGTAGACTATCCATTACTTGACTCATTCAATAGGAAACGTACAGGTGGATAGAGGCACCTTTGGACTGGAGCACAAAAGAAGACGCGTACGTTGACCTATAGAATCGAGGGTGGATGGAGTCGCCTTCGGGCTGGAGCACAAAATAAAACGTGTAGGCCATCGAGAGACCACAAGAAACAAGCAGTGTTGCAGCCTATTCTTGTCTATCGATCTATCAAACCTGATCCTTACGTGACGCATCCAGCCACTAGACAACAGGATCCTACCTTCCTCCGTGATGTGAATGTGATAACGTCTGATGTCAGCCGATCCTCGCATCGTGGATGTCTTCTCGATTCTTCCCGATTCGTCCGCGGAAAAGCTTGCTTATTTGACCGGCTAGTCTTCTCCACTCCTTGATGATGAATCCTGTCGTGCCCTCAGTCTCACTTTAAGCCTTTCACCGAAGCTGCACGGCGATCACAAGGTGGAACGAGGTTTTGAAATACGTTTAATGTAATATAGAGAAATGTAAAGAAAGCGTATTTGTAGTTCGAAGTTTCTTCTGCGTTATAGTCTCTCTTGCGTTGTTCTATTCCGACGTCCCTCCGCTCCTCTCTTCCTTGATTCTCCTCCCTGTTTCTCGGGTTGTTTCTTCATATCGTCCCCTCACACTGACCCTCCCCGTCTGCGGCCCTGCCTCCCGTACGATGCCCACCCAGCTCTATATGACTGAGCTGGTGTGCGGCCCTGGGGTCATGTGAAAGCCGGTGTCGCTAGATATTCTATCCCCCTAAAGCATATCCCCGGATGGAATAGCATATCCCCCCGGATGGAATAAACCGGGTTAGAGTATCCGGGGGATAAACCATTCTATCCCCCATCGTGATACGCATCACGATAGCCAAGACGAAAATCCAGTCAAAATCACCAAAAACGAAGTAAATTAATTTCAAGTCGAAATACAAACTAAAGATACGCAACTTAAAATATTTTATGTGTACAATAAATCCAAACAGTACGACTCAATAGACTTAGAAACCGCCAAAAATACAAACTTAACCGAATACTCCATTTCGCTAAGGGGGATACTCATGTATGGGGATACTCTATTTTGTGACACCGGCTCCCTTGTCGTCTGTGCTCGGCCGAGCCGGATGGTATCGGTCGGCGCTGCCTGAAGTGATTCACAGGCGAACGGGGGACGTTAGGCTGGTTGGTTCGGCACCCTGGCCTGTTGACCGCGAGGTGTTAGATTCAAGATGGCGGTTTGCCCGACACCATAACCACGACATCGCCCAAGACCTTTTAACTGTTTCCTAGTTTTAGATATTTGTGTTAAATTGAGTTTTGCTTTGTGGTGGAGTCCCCTCTGTGGTGGGGCCCCTGTGCACTGGCACATGGTGACCATTCTTAAATCCAGACCTGTATGTGTGATTGTGTGTAAGCAAACAAGTAAGTAAGTAACTAATTATGCATGCATGTATATATGTATGCATGTATGTATGTATGCATGCATGTATGTATGTATGTATGTATGTATGTATGTATGTATGTATGTATGTATGTATGTATGTATGTATGTATGTATGTATGTATGTATGCATGTATGTATGTATGTATGTATGTATGTATGTATGTATGTATGTATGTATGTATGTATGTATGTATGTATGTATGCTTGTATGTATGTATGTCTATATGTATGTACTATATGTATATGTATAAATGTATGTATGTACATATGTATGTATGAATGTATGTATCCATACATGTATGTATGAGCACTTGTTATAGCGCCCCTTCAAGATTTCTACTCAGAGGCGCTCCCGACTACAGCGCGGACACTGAATCGAAGTTTCACGCCGAAGCGCATGAGCAATTGCGAGTGAAGGACTTGCCCAAGGTCCCTACGCGGCGGCTTGAGGTGGATTCGAACCCGCAACCCTCCGGCTGCAAGACACCGAACATATCCCTACACCACCGCGCCCCACGTATGTATTTATATATTTATGTATGTATGTATGTATGTATGTATGTATGTATGTATGTATGTATGTATGTATGTATGTATGTATGTATGTATGTATGTATGTATGTATGTATGTATGCATGTATGTATGTATCCATGCATGTATGTATGTATGCATGCATGTATGTATGTATATAGTCTGTATGTAAGACAGAGAACCGTTTCGACCTTTTCTCATTCCTATCCATGCATCTATTACGAATTCAGTTCAAAATTCGAACACTTACGCGCAACTCTCTCTCTCTCTACTCGAGGTAGCTCCTTCATACCTTCAGACCGTATGACTATGTACCTCGGTCTCTACACTCCCTGGTCGCTCTGCCGCCAGAGGCCTGGTTGTTCCCCGCAGCGTGGTGCTACTTTTCAAAAACAGAAGCATTGCTTAAGTCGACCCTTGTGGTTGGAAATATCTGTCGCATTAATTGCGTCTTGAGCACCTCAGCCTGTCTCTTGCTCTGTTTCGGAAACACCTAAAGACTTATTTGTTAGTGACTAAGGTCGGGAGCGCCTCTATCTCTCTGAGTAGCGCTATATAACTGTTCAATTATAATTACAATAACAATTCTCTTTATCTCTCATTCAATCTATCCATCCATCCATCCACCCATCCATCCTTTCATCCATCCATCCATTCATCCCTTCATCCATCCATCCATCCATGCTACCATATGTCTGTTGTTTGTCTGCCTGCCTGCCTGCCTGTGTGTGTCTGTGCCTGTGTCTGTCTGACTCTGTCTCTTTATGTATGTGTGTCTGTCTGTCTCTGTCTGGCTGTCTCTGACTGTCTGTCTGTCTGTGTCTACTGCTTTTACCCACTGAAGCAACAATTCATCGCGAAATCAGGCAAAACATGAAATATGCAACAAAACACAACAAAACACATCAGCGTCGTATCGGCGGCGCGCCGAGGAATTGTCGGCGGCGGCGGCGGCGGCGCGCAATCAACAAAAATCGGCGGCGGCGGCGCCCAAGAAATGTCGGCGGCGGCGGCGCGGCGCGGCCGGCGCAGGGCTCTACAATGAAGGGACGGGTCCCGCTATAGGTAGGGGACATTTTGAGTTAATCTTACTTTAAAACATTGCGTTACGCATAGATCTATGTCTTAAATTATTCTAAGATAAATAAAAAACAAATTAATCTACGAAATGTTGCTATTCTTCATTGGAGAGCATTAATTTTCCAAATCTTTTCGCTAGATGGCATTTGTTGCTACATATTATTGCTTGCGCTTGGTGGCGATGCATTCATTTCGACGAATTCTTAAATATCAACATCAAACTACAACGTTATTTTACAACATATCTAAGTATTGTTTTATCAAATAAATTGTAATAAATGCATTGTAATAAATGCTCGTTGTAACATTAAGCACTTTGTTTAATTGCATCGTATTAACGACGTTTGTTTTAGCACACCTTTATAAATAGATTCACTGACTGTACATGTACTGAGAATGACGTTGGGAAATCATACTTACCTGGCACAGAAGCGACCGTGATCAAGTAGGCGGTGCTCCCAGGATGAGGCTCAGCCATTGCACTTCGGTTGGGTTGACTCTTGCGATCACCCCAAATGTGGGTGACTCGGGTGCGTAATTTTTGTTAGTTGGGGACTGCGTTCGCGCTTTCCCTGTTCTTGAAATAAATGTCAAAATCTCGTAACGGAAAGCCAGACAAAGCTACCTTTGTTTGATGTGTGAGAGGCGTCGATTACAAAGCCTACCGTGTGTCACTGTTCTTGGGAATCTTGGCATTGGGCGAATTGTATTGTCGCAAAACTATTACAGATTTTTCATATGCTGGTTAACTCTCATTACTTAATTGTCCACAGTAAATACACTGAGTTAACTAAAAAAAATTATTCGTTCCGTCCTTCCTTCAAGCTGAATAAACGTAGGCCTACCTTTTTCTATATTACAGAAAACAACTAAAAATAACAAACGTGAAACCAATTTTCGACAGAAATTCCCGCCAGCAGCAATTGTTGCCTTAAGACAACGTTAAACTCTAGAAATAACTGCGCCACTGTCATTTCCGTGGAGTGCCAGTCCCAAACCTGAATAAAGAAGGAGCAGGAGCCAGAAAGCCAATGATTTATGTTAGGCCTAGGGCCTATAGGCTATCTCTGTGTCGTTTAACAGAAACTACATACCGCATTGAACAATAGATATTAGGCCCAATCGTAATCTCCAAACTTATAAAGCGCCAGTCGAAAGCCAAGCGCAGGGCTACAGCCTATTCACGAGCGCTGCGACTAGTCAGAGGGGTTGTCCAAAACAGTAGTTCGAAGGAGTTCCGAGTTTAAGAGGAAACTAGAGCTTAACGTCGGAAGTTTCTTATACCGATGTCGTTGACTACGCTACAGTAACTGAGCATGTTGATCATTTATTTAAATGTCGTGGCTCCCATTCACCCGATCAATCAAGGCCGTATTTATGGGGGTGTTTTGGGTGTTTAAACACCCCCCGAAATTAAATAATGTATAATATAAGTATTGCATTTAATAACATAAATGGTGTAAGAACTAAGAGCACTACTCTTAAATCCCTCTAAAACACAGCTCATTTGGCTGGGTAGCCGTAGACAACTGCAGGGTATCGACTTTCCTCAACTTACCCTGCTCTTTCCTCACATAACCTTTTCCCTCACAGTTCGTGATCTCGGACTTTCTCTTGACTCCGAGCTTCCTTTATCTCAACATGTGAACTCAATTGCACGGAGTTGTTATTATCAGCTTCGTCAGCTTCGAGTGGTCTCTCGCTCTCTCTCTCATGATGCAGTTGTGGTCCTTGTTCATGCCTTTGTTACTAGTCGAATTGACCACTGTTCCTCACTACTTGCTGGCCTTCCCCTTGGTGTGTTGGGGCGACTAGATCGAGTTCTACGCTCGGCTGCTCGGCTTATTGGACGGCTTCCTAAGTACTCTCCTGTCTCTGCATACATGCGTGATGTGTTGCATTGGCTGCCTGTGTCTCAACGGATCTCATATCGCATTGCTGCTCTGGTTTCTCGTTGTGTTCTTGGCTGCGCTCCATCTTATTTGCGGGATCTTTGCCGCCCAGTGTCTGATGTTCCAGCGCGTCGGGTGCTTCGCTCTGCGACGAGGGGTGAGTTCCTTGTTCCACGGGCTCGCTTGGCTATTAGGCAGCGCCGTGCTTTCTCGGTTGTTGGCCCTTCCATCTGGAATGACCTACCACTTAAGCTTCGTTTTTACTTGTAAGCCATCTGACAGGGTTCTACAAGTCCCTCAAGTCTTTTTTTCTTTAGTCGTGGCTGGGCCGGGAGCGCTCCTGAGTAGTTTCTTGAAGGAGCGCTATATAAATGCTCTGAATGAATGAATGAATGAATGTGAACTTAGATGATGCAGCTCTACAGTGCTTTGAGAGCTCACAGCGCTCCTCCAAACCCCTTATAGACGGTTGACTTGGTTGCTTGTCGGCTTGCTCAAGACCGAGCAAACACCCCCCGAAACAAAATCCTGCAGGCTACGGCCTTGCGATCAATACATTGAAAATGATGAGGGTTGAGATGATACGGTCGCTATATATATAAAAACGTGTACATTCTCAATTGTTAAGCTGCGTTGAACCCTAGAGCCTGCACTCTTAGTGTGAGTTAATGGGTAGCCTATCGTTCGAAAGGATGTCGACGTTTAAGGTACCCGCGCATGGACCGAGCTAGCCCGAGATTTAAATCTCTGAAATAAGCCACTATCGGGAAGCGATCCGCGCGCACTCTCGCAAAGAGGGGCATGGGACGTAGGCTACGCTTTAACCGATGTAGCTAACTGCATGGGCCAGGGTATCCCAAGAATTACAGAAATGGGTTATAGGTCTAATGGGCTGACGCAAACCTGGCATTTTTTTTACTGTGGAATAGGCCTAGTACAGAGTTCGCCTAATCATAATTATGTAAGCTTACTCCAATTAATAATTAATTATACGGTATTATAATTTTTACTTTAGAATAGATAATTATAATATGACCAATTTCTGTTAGGCCTATTCATCATTTGACCAAGGTCGATTCCTAGTCTCATACATCAGTCTCTATGCAAAACACACACACGATAGGGCCTATATTATAACCATGGCGTTTCTAGTGTTTAACGAGAGGGTCGGTAAAACCGTAGTTTACGTTACTAAATTATTGTATATTTAAAATTTAAAATGGATGCTGGATTGATGAAAATAATTGTTTGCCTAAATGGAAGTTGGATTGACGAAACTAATCATTTGCTTAAATAGAAGCTGGATTGATGAAAATAATAATTATTGTTTCCGTAAGTAGAAGTTGGAATGATGAGAATAATTCTTTGCTTAAATAGAAGGTGGATTAATGAGCAGTATTTATTTCTGAAATAGACGTTGGATTGATGAAAATTGTTTCCTCTTAAACGGATGATGCTGTATTGATGACAGATACCATCGACATTGGTAGACTGCTTACTTACCAACGTCGACTGTGTACAATCTTAGTTTACAAGTCAAGAGTATAACATCCTAATAATTTGCGTGCAAACTATCAGCATTAGGTAGATCCAGTTTGTCACAATTCCAATTAGCCTACTCTGTAAAAAATAGTGTGGAGGGGAGGTCTACAAGTGTTGAGCTATATGCAACAATAAATGTTGCCGTCTGGCTCATCGGCACTGTGTAGACTTTTATGCAACAATTATTGTTGATGGCTCGGCATGCAACACTTTTGTAGACCCAAGTTGCAACAGATATGCTGCAATTATGTCCACAATTTTTGTGCTCCTTAGTCTACATCTATGTTGCAAGTATGTCCACAATTTTTGTGCTCCTTAGTCTACATCTATGCTGCCATTATGTCCACAATTTTTGTGCTCCTTAGTCTACATCTATGTTGCAAGTATGTCCACAATTTTTGTGCTCCTTAGTCTACATCTATGTTGCAAGTATGTCCACAATTTTTGTGCTCCTTAGTCTACATCTATGTTGCAAGTATGTCCACAATTTTTGTGCTCCTTAGTCTACATCTATGCTGCCATTATGTCCACAATTTTTGTGCTCCTTAGTCTACATCTATGTTGCAAGTATGTCCACAATTTTTGTGCTCCTTAGTCTACATCTATGTTGCAAGTATGTCCACAATTTTTGTGCTCCTTAGTCTACATCTATGTTGCAAGTATGTCCACAATTTTTGTGCTCCTTAGTCTACATCTATGTTGCAAGTATGTCCACAATTTTTGTGCTCCTTAGTCTACATTTATGTTGCCAGTATGTCCACAATTGTTGTGCTCATTAGTCTACATCTATGTTGCAAGTATGTCCACAATTTTTGTGCTCCTTAGTCTACATCTATGTTGCAAGTATGTCCACAATTTTTGTGCTCCTTAGTCTACATCTATGTTGCAAGTATGTCCACAATTTTTGTGCTCCTTAGTCTACATCTATGTTGCAAGTATGTCCACAATTTTTGTGCTCCTTAGTCTACATCTATGTTGCAAGTATGCCCACAATTTTTGTGCTCCTTAGTCTACATCTATGCTGCAAATATCTCCACAATTTGTGGTCTTTCTTCTGTACTAATTAGCATATATACATATATATATATTCAGTGCCGGTGTTTCTGTAATTTTAAAGATTTTCTTTAAGGTGATGACAGCCATTTTCTGTATACTTGATTATACTAATAATTTAGGACAGGTTGTATTAGAGCTTGATGACGTAATCAGTGGAATATGTACAAGTCACAATTAGTGGCTAGTCTGCCAATGTTGTATATTAAAAAGTACAGAAGCTGCTATGGCTCAGTGAAAATAAAACCTCATATTATTCCAAACATGAAATAACAATAATCATAATATATACTCGTATTTATTGCACCATTAGAATCTCACGCAAAACAAAATTTAAAATGTTACACTTATCAAGATCTCCCTACAATGTCCATTAATCAAGTATTTGAGTGAATTCAATTACACCAGATGAATGCCACATCTTTTTAAATTCAATAATCCCCTAGGAAAACACAATACACTAATACATGGCAAAACACTTAATAACACCTCATATTGCTCCAAACATGAAATAACAATAATAAAAATTTATCCTCGTTTATAGCTAGACGACAATGTCCATTGATCAAGCATCTGCTAGACAAAATCTAGATCTCATCAGATGAATGCCACATATCTTTAAGGCAGTAATACACTTAGAAACCAAAATACGGTAATGCTTGGCAAAACACCAAACAACACCTCACACTGTTCCAAAAATAAGAATGATCACAATTTCTGCTCATATTTATTACACGACTATAATCTCACACCAATGCAAAATTTAGCGATACCCTAAGATCTTAGAGACAAACTGCCATTCATCGAGCATTTGCAAGACAAAATCTTTGGAAGAATCAATAAATCGTAATTTATATAGCACCCTTTTAGATCTCTACATTAAACTAGAGCTAGATGACATAGTCAGTGTCATATGTACAAGTCACAATTAGTGGCCGGTCAGCCAGAGTTGTTTATGTACAGAAACTGCAATGGCTCAGTGTAGTCATTTTCATCAGATCACTAAGAAACCACAATACAGTAATATGGCTAACACATTATAACACCTCATATTGTTCCAAGCATGACATAAGAATGATCATAACTTTTAATCAGATTTATTGCACGATTATAATCTCGCACCAAAAAAAATTTAAAATGCTACACTCATCAAGTTGTCACTACAGTTTAGCAATACCCCGAAGATCTTAGAGACAAACTGCCATTCATCGAGCATTTGCGAGACAAAATCTTTGGAAGAATCAATAAATCGTAATTTATATAGCACCCCTTTTAGAACTCTACATTAGACTAGAGCTTGATGACATAGTCAGTGTAATATGTATAATAGGGTGTGTCTCAAAAGATAAATTTTCAAAATTAATATCGGCCTTGTTGGTTTCGTGTTCCACCTTGAGAAACATTGTCATTTGCCCAATTACATGATATTCGGAATAGATTTTGAACCGATTTTCGTCTAATTTGGCAAATGACAATGTTTCTCAAGGTGGAAGACGAAACCAATAAGGCCGATACAAATTTTGAAAATTCATATTTTTATCAAATCAAATCAAATCGTTCTTTATTGTTTCTCAAATTTAGTTACAGTCTTTGAGAACATCACAATTGAAAACAAACAATTATTAAAAAGTAGGTACAAATTATTTGGGTAGAGAAACAAAGGGAGATCCAAAAGGGACCTGAGTCCCGCTAGGTAGGAACCCCCAAGCAGTGATATAGGATCAGTTATACATGACAATTAACAGTGCTGACAACAAAAAGTTACAAAATTTTTAACGAAATATTATAGTGATACGTGGAGTCAGACACCATGATGTATATTTCTAATCAGAAACAAAGACCATTGAACCGAGTTCTACAACAATTTCATGTTATTCTTAACTATTCTTAACTAACAACAACATACCTAATCATTAGAAAACAATCAGCAGGAGGAGGAGAATTAAGTGAATAATCAGTAGGGTAGGCAAAACTTAGAGCAGGTATTTTAGACACATCCTAATGTATAAGTCACAATTAGTGGCCGGTCAGTTGAGCAACTATGCACAAAGGCTGATTCCCGCCTTTTTTCATCGATCCTGGTGGATAATGGGCATGTTTTACATGAATTGCTTCCCCCAATTAAAACTTCTAAGTATTCCCTCCGCCCCCGGGCTCATGACCGTATCATTCCTCCTGCAGATAATTTGATGCGTAAAAATTTCATCACTAGGATGATTTATATAGTATGATCAACATTGGCTGACTTCTTAGATATATGTGGGACAATAGTGATTGGTGCTGTTGATTTATTAAGGGATATTGTCACTAACTTACTTAATGCGAAAAACCTTTATTGTTAGGATACTTTATCCTTTTTTAACTGCATGTACACCAAAGTGTGATTAGCAATTGGTTAATAAAGAATATACTTACTTACTTACTTAAACAGTTACAGAACAGTAATAGGGTGTGTCTCAAAAGATAAATTTTCAAAATTAATATCGGCCTTGTTGGTTTCGTGTTCCACCTTGAGAAACATTGTCATTTGCCCAATTAGATGATATTCGGAATAGATTTTGAACCGATTTTCGTCTAATTTGGCAAATGACAATGTTTCTCAAGGTGGAAGACGAAACCAATAAGGCCGATACAAATTTTGAAAATTCATATTTTTAGACACACCCTAATGTATAAGTCACAATTAGTGGCCGATCAGTTAAACAGTTACAGAACAGTAATAGGGTGTGTCTCAAAAGATAAATTTTCAAGGACGGGATCACTGAGACTGGTGCAGTGATCGCCAGACATCCGACAGCAAACTACTTTTAATTTTAGAAGCATTCTTCATTCCTAGAAGCTTCTCAATGAAACCGTAGAATAGTCTGAGATCTTCCGGATATGTTACGTTGAACACCCAGAAGCACATAAATGCGAATTCCAGCGCTTCTGAAAAACATGAAGCGCTCTCTATGGCAACTGCCAAGTTGTCCAGCTTCACGAAATAAGAAGCTTCAACGCTGAATAAGACAGGTTGGAGGACGTTCTCATCCAGCAGTCTTGCAAGCGCTCCATCCACAGTTTCATCCTACAGACACAAAACAGAATTTTAAAATCAATTTAAATATTACTTTAAGAAGACTTAAAAAGCATCAACCAACGTAACCACAAACACCACATATTGTGACCCGTCATTACAAAATGAGTTATTAAAGCGCCTGACAAACGCACTGCGCTGTACATTTACATGTTAGGCCTATGCAACTGAAACAATTTAAAAAAAATAACAGAACAGACAGCCTGCAATGCACGGCGCTAATAGCAGCCTACAAAGCATGTCCGCCCTACGGGATCGAACTCGGTACCTCTCGCTCTCTATGCCAGTGTGTTATCCAATGCGCTATCGAGCCCCCCGTGGACAGCTATTGGGCAAAACGTGGCGGAAACAGTAACAGCCCAACGTCAGCCTATGCAGAGGACTCGAATAACGCCCGTTACGCAATTGCTCACTGCATGTAAATCAAAAACTAATATGATAATAATATTCTTTATTAACCCGTTTTTGCCCAGTGTTCTATTATTGGAACATTTTGCAAATACTTTACTTACTTGTAATTTAGCGCTATATAGTGAATATAATTCATCACCTGCCATTGTAAACAGTATTTCTAAGGTATATCTATCAAAAAATTATTACTTTGAATAACTAATAGTTATGAGATACGGTCTTTATGAGCACTTTTGTGTTAAAAACATTTTGACGAATTTCGACGAAATGGTACATATATAAATAAAATTAATATAAATAAAGATCTTTTTAGAAGTTGCTGTTTTTGGTACTCTAATACCACTTATATTTCATGATAATTTTAATTAGTTTTTAGGACGAACTTTACTTTGGACTTTTTGCAATTATATTGTATGTTCCATTATTGGAACACTGGGCATATATGGGTGCAAAATTTTCCCGTTACGGCATATCGCTCTAGGCTCTTATATTGCATTTCACAATGAAATTTAGCTTGATTTAGCGAACTTACTCGCATATAAAGATAAGTTTTTTGATTTTGCATCATCATCCATACATACATACATGCATGCATACATACATACATGCTTACATACATACATACATACAGACATATATGCATACATTCATACATACATACATAAATACATACATGGCATGCACACCAGAGTGAAGATATTGCTGATGAAAAAACTGGTGAAACCCAGTGGCGGCACCAGGATTTCAGGTTTGGGGCGCTAAAGCTCAAAAACCTTCCTTTTTGTCCCCTCCTCGCTGTAATTTGCAGTGATTTCTCACTTTTTCGGGGAGGGGGCTGAGCATGGGCGTAACTTTGCCCAAGAAAGTGGTGGTGACCAATCCTAACTCCTAAATGTTAACGTACTACTGGAAAGCTAGCTAAGCGCAAGACACCAGCTTATTCACAAGCACTGCGTTAAGTCAGAGGTTTGTCCAGAGAGTGTTCGATGGTGTTCTAAGTCCAGTTACGAAGGAGACAAGAGACTCTAGCATCGTCGAAGCCTCGCAGAAACGTTACGTATTGGCCAGCTGCTACTGGCCTACTGCGGCTTTTAATGAATATCGTTATAGGCTACCACAGTAACTGCACTACCAATAATCGACGTTATGGTTCCAATAGAAATTATCAACGCTAAACAGTTATCTCGTAGTTTAGGTTGATAAATTATTTTATGTCTTCAATGACTTACGCGACGCTGGTAAGCAGCCTAAGAAGTCTACCAATGTCCATGATTATTGTCATCAATCCAGCTTCCATTTACAAGAAAGAAATTTCATCAACCGAATTTCTGTTTTAGCAAAAATTATTGTCATCAATCTAACTTATATTTAGCCAAGAATTTTTTCATCAATCCAACTTCTCTTTAGGCAAGAATTATTTTCGTCATTCCCACTTCTATTTAAGCAAAAAACTTAATCGATCCAGCTTTTATCGAAGCAAAGACTTAGTTTAATCAATCCAGTTCCATTTAGGCCAACAATAATTTTAATCGATCCAACTTTCATTTTAAATTGACAATATAAAATAATTTACCAGCCAAAACTACGGTTTTACCCGCTAAATTACCATAGACTGCAAGTTAGAGCTTACAGCCTACCACCCAAACATGATACATTGCATGTACAATTATAACCTTTCGCGGTCTCTTTACATTGAATCGATCCATCTGAATTTGATGTGACCTTTTATAGAAACAAAATTGATGACGTTACCAAATTATGAAACCACACATATGTCAGTAAGGTAGTGTGGACACACTGTGGAGGCCTCTATCAGCATTGCCGCCATTGCGATGTTAAGTATGCATGAATAGCCTAGATGGTATACACATCCATATGCTTTCATGTTTAAAATATATTTCATTGAAGGACCAAAAAGTGGTGGTGACTATCACCACCACTTTTAAAAGTGGTGGTGACCGGACACCACCGTCACAATAGAAAGTTACGCCTATGGGCTGAGCCGCAGTTAGGGGGCTAAGTACCCCTAGCCCCCCCTGGCGCCGCCACTGGTGAAACCCTGAACATTCTGAGCGAACGATAGGTTTCAAGGATTTGGTTCCAAGTGTCATTGTGATTCTGGCCGGCATTCCCTTCCACGATAATTTTCTTCGCTTGTTTGCAGGGAAAATGGTCATTTTTGTGATATTTTTCTGTTCTTTGTCTGAACTTAGGCACATGTATACTGAATATGGGCCCCAACTCTTTCTATACAGCACTGTGATAGCAGCTAGAACAAATGTGCTAGGTAACTTCACTTGAAATAATCATTGCTGTACTTGGTAATGTTGGCGTGGATTATGTATATTTCTGCACCCATATATGCCCAGTGTTCCAATATTGGAACATAGGAACCAAAAAAAAATTTCATGGAATTTCTTTAAATAAATGAAAAATTTAGGTGGCATGGCTATTCTAGCATCAAACTGTGTAATATAACTCAAAATGAAGCAAAAATAAAATTCGGGCAAAAACGGGTTAATCCAAACTGACAAGTAGGCTACGCAGGCTGATTAGGCTTACAATTCAGTATGAACGGATGATCACAAGTTATTACAGGAGTCGAATTTAACTTATGCGGCAGCCATGCAAGGCGCCCATCACGTCCTATATCTCATTTTACCAATGCGCCATTTCGCAAATGATAGGCTGAGTGGACCTTTGGGAGGGTTGCGGGAAGCGATCCCGCTTCCTACTGCTCTTCTCGCCAGTGATGTTACCACTACTCCAGGACGCACCCCCACCTGAATGCAGCGGTAGGTTGCTTGCCAGGTTTTCTAATGACGACACTAACTTTAATCCTTACCATCACGACGCCTAAAGTGGTCCTAAACGATGCCTAAAGTGCATCAATATTCAATATTATTACGACACATTTTCTTGCTTCGTGTTATTTTACATTCTCTTTCGGTGTCCCATTGTGCGTTTGCTAATGGAGTATTAAAGGCTATACTTTACTTACTTTATAATACGTCATATTGATAAATAGCCCGTCTTAATTTCAGGTCCACCAATAATAGCGCAAATAAACAAATAAACATTTAAATAGACAGCATATCAATATACATCAAGGCTTCGTCATGTTTACAATTTAACTCTGAATAGCTCGGCCGCTTTCTAGAAAACCGTTTTCGGGAAATCGGGCTTTTGTCTGTTTTCAGCGTTTTCGGGGATTCGGGTTTCGGAGATTCGGGCTGACCCCGATCCATTCCAGCCTGGTCCAATGTATTTTTTTGTTCCAAGGAAATGTGGCATTTTTGGAGTTTGTTGTTAAGCTCTGCCACAGAAAATAAATTATTTAATTAATGAGGGAATGTGTTGAAGTAACGGTTCAAATTCTGTTATCAGTTATTTGCACCATTTCTTGGTAAACTTGCGCTTTAGGGGTCCCGATTTTGAAGATTTTCTAGTGACAACCCTAACCCTGACCCTAACCGACCCTCACGACCCCTAAAGCGCAAGTTTACCCATTTCTTTACTACGTGGGGATTGGGAGAAACTGAAGAGCATCTTCACTGTGATAATTGTTCTGGTCAAAATAAGAATAAATACATGCTTTAATTTGGTACTTTATTTGGAGGGTGATCTGTGGTCTGCATTTCTTGTTGGTAGTACTGTATTTGACGGCCTTTTGAATCATGATCTGTGTAAAGAGCCATTATCAAATCATCAAGTTATGCTAATGAGAAATATTGCCAATGAATATACCTTGAGAAGACTTTTTCACCAGTGCAAGACTGTGACACGTTTAGTGCAGGGTCAAAGCTGTCGGTCGGTACTAGGTAAAACTGTAATTTTTAAGGGTCAGTAATCTGTTACTGCATGGTACAGTAATTGGTCTCACTGATACTGTTAAGAATTCTCTCGCAAGTTCAAAGTTTGTTATTAAAATGTGCTCTTATTTAGAATTGTTTAAAAAAACATCGTTTGCAAAGGATGATTGTTTTTGGTTTATTTATAATGTATCGCATTGATCATACCGAAAGATTTAAACTAATGTAAAGCTGTAAATATTTGTAAATTTTTGAATTGTTAATTCATTCCATGTTAAATGTAAACGACAACAAAATTACAGTTATGTCAGATGCATGTTTGGCTATTTCTTTATTTATAATGTATCACACTGTTTAGATACCGAAAGATTTAATTCTAATGTAAAACTGTTATTATTTGTAAATTTGTTGAATTGTTAATTCATTACATGTTAAGTGTAGAGGACACAAATTACAGTACTTAATGTCAGTTGATAATCTTAAAAAGTAAATAAATCTTAACTGTAATGTCACTACACCGTATATGGCTATATTTCTCCAATTTAATGCAATTGTTGTAACAAGGCTTTGTTTCAAATACTGCTGCACTGTGATTTGTTTTTCTTGTGTTAATAAATGAGAGGTTGAGACAGGATTATTTGCTATTGTAAGAACCCGATATTTTAGGTCTACCTGCTACTTGAATGAATACTCAGCAGTAGATACTATATGGCCACTTTGGCCAGACTGCAAAATACAAAATATCTCTGTCATACAAAATATCTCTGTCAGTACAACAATTATCATAACCTTAAGCGATAGTCTAGTAGTTTGCCTACTGGACTGTCAATTGTGAGGTCAGGTTCAAATCTCCGCCAAGGAAGAAATGTTGGAAATATCTCGTCTACTTGCACCTTCTAGCCAACTCGGCTATAAAGAGAACACTGACCTAACTGCCAGTGGGAAGCTCAGGTGATAAGGAGAGGACTGGCAATCTGCCTTCATATGAAGAGGCTAAGAAATGATGTCGTTAGTACTTCATACCTTCATAGCACTCTCAGGGCTAGCCCAAGTACTGCACTACTACCTAAAATAAAGCCAGACTTTTTATCCCATTAAGTATGTGCCTGCTGAACATCAACGTCTGTCTTTTATCATCATTTGAACTGAATAACCATTTTATAGCCACATTATAGCTGTTTGTAATGAAGTCCCATTCAAAGCAAAAGGTAACTGTAATTAGTACCTAACTTCTATTGCGCCGGTATCTAATGCACAAGGTATCAACCGATGGCACACCAAAACCAAGCTATAATCATGTCAACATCCAGAAGATCTGTAATAGCTTGCTACTAACAATGCTATAGTGTCGTCATTACATTACCAGTCTAATACCAGATAACCTGATAATTATACCCCTTTAATAAGTAATTGTAAAGGGGCTATAGGGCAAGCTTATAGTATCGGGGGCGGAAGGATATAGTGCGTTATTTACTGGCGTCGATTAGGGTCAGGTTAGGCGTCGTGAGGATCGGTTAGGATTAGTGTCGTCATTAGAAAACCTAGTGGCGTCCGCGCAGCATACCCAGATATTTTATAGTCCTTCAGTCCACGATACTATAAGTTTGCCCGCTATAGAAATGTCCGTATACAAACTATAAAACTACTCGTACGTAGACAAGAAGTCTTACGGCAAGTTAATGCCGAAATAGACTTAGAAATAGAAATAGCAGGATGTCCATGCTCTGTTGATCCGGCTTAAGATCCTCATAATCGGCTCAAATGTACAGTTTTTACATTTCATCACACTTAATTGTAAGTGTATTCCGTATCATCAATTTAGTTCAAATTAAACCCTGATATTAATAGAAAATTATTGCAACTGAAAGGACGAATCGATGAAGCAACAATATTTTGTTTACATGGATCCGCAGGCCACGCCTTCTCCCATGTCACTCTCGTTGTTGTCGGGCTCTATAATTATTCACTTTAAGTGAATATGTATGCCAAGAGGTATCACCACAACAGTGACCTAAGTTAGCGAAAAGAAATCAGACAAGATTACTCTAATGAAAAGGTAAAAGCTGGACTGATAAAATAATTGTCTGCCGAAATGGAAGTTGGATTCATGAAACTAGTTACTTGCTAAAATATAAGCTGGATTGATGAAGAAAGCGTATAGTTTAGCGTCGTATATGCTGAATTACTATTATTATTATTATTATTATTATTACTAGACTTTCATTTATAGTGCGCAGAAACAAAATTGGAATCTTGCACAAAATGTTGTGGGGCGCGGTGGTGTAGGGGTATGTTTGGTGCCTTGCAGCCGGAGGGTAGTGGGTTCGAATCCACCTCAAGCCGCCGCGTAGAGACCCTGGGCAAGTCCTTTACTCGCAATTACTGCTCATGCGCTTCGGCGTGAAACTCCGATTCAGTGTCCGCGCTGTAGTCGGGAGCGCCTCTGAGTAGAAATCTGGAAGAGGCGCTATATAAATATCTTAAATGAATGAATGAATGAAAAGCGCGTAACAGAAAAATCAATTATAGTAAATCTTAAACAGATATGTTTGAAGGTTAGTTTTGAAAATCGATAATCTTGAGGGTTTGCGGATAAAGACAGGGAGTTTGTTCCATTCAGCAGGGCCGGCTAGCGCAAATGCCCTGTTACCAAGTTTTTTGAGTGATCGTGTCACAAAAAATCACCTTCAGACGATGAACGTAGCCCTCGTCTGGATTGGAGAGAGGAACAGGGTGTATCAACAAGTGAAGAGAGGTATGCAGGAGAACAGTTTGACTAGAAGTGGGATTGATGAAAATAATTTTAGGCTAAATAGAAGTGGGATTGATTGCAAGAATCTTCCTGAAATCCAGAAGTTGGATTCCTTACCGTTACCACAGTATAAATAATTATTTATACTGTGCCGCTACCATGAAAATCATTGAAATAATTAAATATGATAGCGTCAATGTGTGATCTCTTGTAATACATACTCCCCTCAATATGCGTGTCATTATTCGGAACCATAAAGCGCAAGTTTACCAGGCTCCTCAGGGCCTCGTGTCACTTTTAACTCTTCCCACAAATAGATGTCACCAACATTTTAATTCATTCAATTCATATTCGGCTTCGATAATACTAACATTATTGCTATCTATCATTAACTTTATCCACTCTGTCTTAAATTTATAAATTTTTACGGTTTTTGGCGAACATTTTGAGAGCGATAACAAGCGAACTACACGCGAGCAAACGATATCTTATAGGCTAGCGCTTGAGGCGGTTAGGTCACGCTGGCGTCGGCACACTGGCCAGTGCCGTAACAAACTTTCCATAGAATAAGTAGTACAAAGAAGAATCTGGGTTAGCATTTAGTATCGTGGTGCGTGTATTTTCTCACGTAATTTTAGGCGTCGTGGGAGTCGGTTACGCGTCGTGAGGGTCGGTTAGGGTCAGGGTTAGGGTTTGTGTAGTCTTTAGAAAACATCGTACCTTCCGCATGCCAAAAATACCGTGCGACGCCCGTAGCCTAACTCGCACCACGATACTAAATGTTTGCCGGTTAGGTCACTCTGGCATTTCATAGCTTGGCAGTAAGAGCATCGATTGACATCATAAACACAATATGGAAATTTTTTAGGGTTAGGCCACTGTGGCTCTGTGCGCCTAATAGGGAGGAGGTTTAGGGTAATAGTAACACTCTAATACGAAAGGCAACGGACGCGGGATCGCTTCCTCTAACCTTCCTAAGGTTGACTCACCCTTTTAATGCAGAAAAACCCAACGTATAGACATGGACATATTGAAAGGTGTTTAGCACGTTGACGAACATTACCAAGTTTTAGTATCCTTTATAAGAGTCTAGGACAATTCACCCCCGGACAATTCCCCCCCATTTCCACCCGGACAATTCCCCCTGCCAATTCCCTTCGGACAATTCCCCCGGCGTTTCAATAGGGCAATTCCCACCGGACAATTCCCCCTACATATATATAATAATTATTATAAAATAATTACATGTATTTTATATTGTTATATAATTATATTTGTGCATATAAATTATATAATATATAATTAAATTAATATAATTAATTATATTAATATAAATAATATATATATATATTATAATGCAATTTATAATTAATAATATATATAATAACAATATAATTAAAGTAATTATTATATATTGCTAATATTAATATAATTAATAATATTAATATTAATATCAGTTATATATATTATATAATTATAATTTTATATATTATATGCATAAATATATACACATATATATATAATAATAAATAATATATAATATATATTTATTATAATATAATTATTATATATATTATTATATAATAATTATTGTAATTAATCAATAACAATATAATTAATTATTATTAAAATTATAAAATTATGTAATATTAATAATATTAATATATATTTTTATATATTATTAATATAATTATATAAATACCTATGTATATGTGTATATTATATTATATTATATATATAATTTAATAATTATATTATATAATAATTATATATTTATAATAATTAATATAATATATTAATATGATATAATAATAATAATAGTTATAATAAATAATTAATATATTTATTAGTGATATTAATTATTATTAAATATTATATATTATTTTAATAATTATATTACTATATTAATTAATAAATATTATTATAATTAATTATATTATAGTTATAATTAAATATATTATATTAATTAATTAATATTATTATAATTATTTATATTATAGTTATAATTAATTATAATTATTATAGTTACAATTAATAATTATAATTAACAATTATATTAATTATAATATTATATATTAATAATTTTAATTATAATTATGATATATTATTATATATTATTAATAATATATAATATTGAATATAAATATTAGCCATATCTGAGATTTAATAGATTTTTACGGGGGGAATTGTCCGGGGGGAACTGATTGATGGTAGGAGAGTCTGGCAGCAGCTTATCGTATCGCCCACTAGCGACGCAAGAGTATCCATTGTTTTTTTTTACTTAACTACAACATTTTCAGTTCAATTAAGTTGGCAATCAGGATAGTAGTATATCTATCCAAATTATTGTTGCATTCATATTCGACATTGAGTGTTGCCTACTCTTAGCAACAGCTACTGTTGCGTAAAAAAGGCAACACAATGTTGCAAAAACGTCCAATTCAGTGTTGCAAAAAGAGCTCAACAAAAGATGTAGAGGGTGGGGTCGACATTTTTTTTTACAGAGTAATAGGTTTATTATGCTACTTGTCTGTCACGGAGTTACTATGTTCGACGAGGACACAAAAGACTTAAGACATTACTAAACAGCATTTTGTTAAAATCCATACAACTAGGCCTATAGCCTATAGTATACATGAACTGTTTCTCAATAAATTGCAAGCCTTGTATCGATGTCTAAAGCCGAACTGCTTCCTTCAAACCTACGTCACTATCAAGTGATCGTTGGCATAATCGTAATAGTAAACTCCTAATTTTTAAAGCTCCATGCGCAGGGCACCAGCTTATTCACGAGCGATGCGCCTAGTGGGCTGTCAAGTGGAGAACGAAGTCCGGTTGTCAGAGAGAGGGAGCAGAGGAGCTGCTAAGACGGGTGTCGTTTAGGTCGAGAAGAACTGGAAGGATCAGACAAGTCAGGGTAGGAGTTCTTGAACTGGTGAGACTTTAGTTTTGAGTGGAAAGCGTGACTTCAAATTCCGTATACCCTCTCGCAGATAACTCAAATGGTAAATGTTTGTACATTATAAGGGTCCGCGCGGGTTCCCTCTTTCAGTTTCGGGCCCGGGTCCTCACAGTTTAGGGTCCTGCGAACAATAGTTACACTCTGGGCCCACATTTACACTATTGGGTCCATAGTTACACTACTGAGACCACAGTTATACTGCTGGTTATCAAGAATACATAACAGAATAGCATACGACCTATTAAATCACTGGTCTATTTTATAAGAATCGCTGAGAGTTAAAGTTTTGAACAACCAAGTTTCTTAAGATTTGAACAGGATCTATTCATACAAGGGAACCATTGATTAAGCTTTAGAACAAACATGTGTGCGAGAGCTCGCAGATGGCAACTTTCCCGGTTACCTCAGCATGAGACCTATTTGCTTACAAAATGAACTTGCTGTTCTTAACGACTTTTACACCACTCCGGCGCAGCACGTTTGTCAGGTCATAGAAAGGCCCTTTGTTCTCAGCCTCTGCCAATGTCCGCAAATGCTTGAAGACCGTTTTGTTCGAATATGGTTTTATTGTTGTTAGGTCGGAAGTGTCTCTGATGAAAATATTCTGAAGTGGCGCTATATGAATTTGCAATTACCATTACCAATACGTGTCTAGATATTGCATATTGACTTTTACAATTATTGCCTCTCCGTATAGCTTCATAGCAATTATTTTCCATTGGTTACTCTGCCTTTGCTAGAGACTGTCAAGTGCTTTGGTTCAGTGGCGTCTACCAATGAAGGAGAGAACGATCTTCCACGATTGCCAGAAGTGGGTGGGTTAACGTTTTGGATATTAACTGGAGGTGTTGATATCCGATAATGTAGCGACCTTCAATACGAAACTTAATACAATCGGCCAGAGTGTTCTCCCACTCCAGGTGAGGTTAGGCGCCACTGATCTGGTCTGATCCTAGGCCGGAGCAGCCGTTTCTACTGGGGCAGCTTCGGCGGCTTTTCTCAGGGCGTAGATGGCCATCAATGGGAGAATGAGTTTGCGACGGAAGTTCTGCAAGGTGGAATCCGTGAGGGTGATTATATTGTCCGGACTGATCTGGAGCGACGTCGGATCCTTGATGACGCTCGCCTTGATGAGTCCCAGACGGATGGCATCGCCGATGAAGCATGTCGTTCCGGTTGACCGATTCAGGTAGGTGCCCTTGTCCGTGTTGATCAAACCGGCGTTGACGGATTCCGAGAAGGTGAGGCGCTTCGATGTCTGGGTGTCGACGACTGCGTGCACGGCATATGTCTTGGACACCACCTCCGAAGAACTGTATACACGACAGACATACAACACAAAGTTTAATTAGTTTAATATTCTCTATTCAGTAGCGCCGGACATGAAGAGTCACAGGATCAAGGGCAATATAAAGGTACTGACACACCTTTACCACTTTATGTCTTCTACTGTGTTCTTCTAAAGTCGAGACTTATAAGCCTTTATCATAAACTCATCCAAATTAAAAGTCTACTGTTCCGGCTATTGTTACTATTTCTGCTATTGCTATTACTCCTCGTGTTGTAACTTTCTGCTGCTTTTATTTGATAATGCTATTGCTACTCTTCTTGCTGCTGCAATTGCTACCAATTTATATTGCTTCTGCAGTTGCCAATAATGTTGCTACTTATTTCGCTGCTACCGCTTCTGCAACCCAAATAATCAGCAGTATAATAGTTAAGTGTTCAATGTGACGTATTAAGGCATGCAGCGATAGAATTTAATTGTGGTAATAACTTGTATTTTCACCTGGGCTTGACATCCTGGTGCTCTTCGAACTCCACTTTGAGCAGTCCGCTGTCAAGGGCATCTCCTAGGGTCAGTTCTTCGAGGGTATTGAGGTTCTTGTAAATGCCCCTCTTGAGATCAAGGATTCCGGCCTTGACCGCTGCGTCTACGGTCATCTCGCGTTCAGTCTTTGCGTCGATGACACTCCTAACAGTAAACGGTCTGACTTCTCTGTAAGTCTTGATCGTAATCAGTCCGAGATCGCTTTTCTTCTCTTCGGACTTCTTCGTCGTCGTCATCATCACCTTGATCTTCCCGGCGTTCATGGCAGCTGGGATTGGCATCGATTCACCCGTGAGGGGGTTGACGTACTTGCCCTCCGCTTGGTTGATGATGCCCTGGCTGACAGCAGAGTCCAAGGAAATCTCGGTCCCGTCTCGAGGGTCTGTGACACCTTCAAACAAAGTGGACGACACTCATTTTCAAAACAAGCAATATAAAATCACTATAATTAATATTTCATTCATTCATTCATTCATTCATTCATTCATTCATTCATTCATTCATTCATTCATTAATTCATTAATTAATTAATTCAATTCATTCATTCATTCATTCATTCATTCATTCATTCATTCATTCATTCATTCATTCATTCATTCCAAGGATTTAGATAGCGCCCCTTCAAGAAACCTAGGCCTATACTCAAAGGGGCTCTCAGCGCAGTCACATCTGAAGAATAGATATTTAAGCAGCTTATAAACTGTGGGCATGTTGTTTCGAAGTAGCAAGCGCAGATCGTATGGAAGCCAGCCCATTCCAATTGGATGGACCCGCAATCTCACTTCAAAACAGGCAGTGCAATGTATAACAATTCAATGTAGTGTAGGCATATAGCATGCGATTTGACCGGGAATGTTAAGTTTCCTCTAACTAGGCCAGACTGTTTCCCAGTGAAAAGCATCGCCGTACTTTTCGCGTTTGTCCATTTTTAAGGTCTTTTTCCTCCACAGCTGCCAACCATGTTTTAGCAAGACATAAATAGAAACTGTCACACAACAATAGTTCTTTGGCTGATGTGTCTAGATATTAAAAATCTGCCAGAAAATAATAATTTCGTAGCTGATGTGTCTAGACATAAAAGAACTCCCAGACAGTAATTATTGTATTTCGGCTGAGGTGTCTAGGTACAGTATATAAGAATCTCTCAGATATAAGAACTTCTCAGACAATAGATAGTTATCAGTAATATAAACAGGCAAGTTGTAAGTAATGGTAGTTGTAAGTAATGGTAGCCTACTCATATATTTTGCCATTCTAATAAAAGATTCATGTACCATAATGTAAAGTATAACGTAAAGCTTCGTACATACGGTTCTACTGGTCTTACTTGTAATGACGAATGTTCTTCGTTCTTCTTGTTCTGATGTCGTTAGCTGCGAGGATTCGGCTCTTTCTTCGGCCTTCTCAATCGTACACAGTTCACCCTCACCCTGTCCGTTTGTCTCCTCCCACGTTCCATCTTCCATGTCTCCCTCCGCTGCCCCTCTACCACCAACTCCGTTCTCTATCCCCTCCGCTGCCCCTCTACCACCAACTCCATTCTCTATCGCAGCATCCCCTGTCCCATTCGAACCGGGTGCCTCTTGTCCTAGACCTCTTGACGAGGCGGACTTCTGTTTAATCCACTCAGAGTCTTCTTCTGATTCATCGAGATCATTCTCATCGAAGTCCAGAAGCGACTGCCGCCATTTCCTTCAAAACCCACACAAAATATTAGCCAGCCAAACATTCAGTCGGTCGCAGAAGATACTTATCTAAAGCACGCCTTACTTCAAGTCTTAGACTAACTACCAGCAATACAGCAATAGTAACTATTTGATGGGCCCTGAACGTCATTATCTATTAAAGGAATTCATCTCTGGAGCTTCAATATAGATTCGCAATCAGATCGAAACAAAGGTCAAACCGATGAGGAAGAAAAGCAGTCTAAGGCGGATTAATCTCCCTTTACTGATCCCCAACAACTTACGACATATAGAATCTAGGTCTACAGACAATCAGGTTTAGGCCTACATAAACAGTTGTCACAGGGAGAACTTAAAATGAACAAATCTGGCTCACCCGATTGCTTCTGATACAGAAAGAAATCTATATTGGTCAACATTTTCAACTGTCAGCATATATTCCGGATTACGTGATGTCTCTATTGTTATTTTCATCTGCATCCAGCTTTGCCAGAAGTCCTAAAACAAGTTGAAGAAAGGTCATTATAATAATTATATAGAATAGAAAAAAAATACAGCCCGTAAAAACAAAGTTTTTTACTATATCCATCTACTATCCTATAATGCGTCTTATGAAGCAGTTACCTCTACAAATATATAGTCCGCGTTCATTTTACGTCATAGCGTGCGTTTAATCAGGCAGCGCGCCCGTTTTTGTTGCGGCCAATGGCAACGCTGCGTATCGGAAAAGTTGAGTCCCCGATTCGAAAAGTTTAGTCCCCGATTCTATAAGCTTGCCTTTTTGGGGGGAGCTGAAATTTTTATAGAATGAAGTGTCTGCGAGGGCGAGTCTATCTGCCAAGTTTCAGGACGATTGAATGATTGTAAGTGATCGAATTAGTCGTCGCAAGATTTGACTTTTTAGCCTGTGGCTCAAACATATATTCAAGATTTCCGTAAGTTAAAGTAGATGGATAAAAAATAGAAGAGAACATAAAAGAATGGAAAAGAATAGAGGACTGTTAGGCAGGGAAAAAACCAGTAGCCTAGGTCGAAGAGAGATTAAGTTGGTTGAGGAATGCCACGATATCCTTGAACCACAGTGCAGTATTTGACTATTGCGAGAACCGGTGCGTTGAAAGGTATAAGTGTCCAGTAATTGTTATACCGCAAACCACTATATATCTTATAGAGCAATTATATGTAAATTGTTTACTATTTCATCGTATATTATGCTTGTTTTCTAATGGCGTACAACTGATCAATTACGGTCCCATGTCTAATTACTATTTAATTTAGCATCATTATCTGTCTGGGTTTATACTATGTCTGGTACTCTGATGATCTCACGGTGGTTGTATTTGTCTTCTAGACGCAATTAGTCCTGACAAACAGGTGGTCAACAACTGTTTCCACTGATCCTATTGGTCATACTACGGTTACTGCTATTGCCACTACCACTATCACTACTACCACCAATTGTGTGGTATTATAACTAATACCACCACAACCATACCCCTAGCTGCGGTGAATGAGCTGGTCTCTCTGACGTGGCTTTTGTGGGCGCTGAGAAATTTTCGAAGATTTACATTACATAATTTACTGCTGCTGTTGATGCTGCTGCTGCTACTACTACTACTATTACTACTACTACTAAAAATAACTAGTACTAATCTGAACTACTACTAATAATAATAATACTAATAATAATTTCATTATTATTATGTCAATAATAATAATAATAATAGCAAATATAATAATAACAACAACAACAAATATAATAATAACAATAACAATAATAGTAACTACAATAACAAATAATAATAAGTGATAGTAGTAATTGGGGTGGCAGTAGTATTAGAACTGTTGGCAAACGTCACATTAAGTAATGACTATATTCTCATTTCAGCTTACATAATCCAACCACATGTGTTTTTCCTAGATCTAATCCATTCGTTATCTGAAACAAAGCAGTCTACAGAGAAACTCTATCATTGTAGCAATTAATGTCTCTTATTTTCTTACCTTTAACCTGGCCAACAGGTCGACCAGAGATTCCGTTTGAACGACGAGTAGGTTACCTTGATCAGACTTGGCTACAAAATAAATGCAGTCGTTATCGTTATCGTCGTCATCATTACCGTCATTATCATCAGCTTCGTTGTCATCATCTTGTTGTTGTTAGCAACTACTAAAGGAACGACTATTTACTAACATGAATCATTCTGCATTTCGCTGCGCATTTCCACGTTAACTCTCATCATGTCAGACATTTCTTGAGACTGGTGAATACGCTGAAATTAAGTAGATTTTGCCTCAGCTTTGTTGGGAGGCGAGAAACACTTGTACCACGCACTAAAATGTTTTTTTGTTACCTTGTTCTCTTTAATAATAATAATTGTATCCTGTACTATTTTTGGTTCGAAACAATAAGTGGGAAAGATTTATGGGTAGGAGCGAAATGTATGGAAGAAATGTATGAACGAAATATATGGAAGAAATGTATCTTCAGTAGGAAGTAGTTTGAACCAGTTGCGGGAGTAGTTGTCTACACAAATCACACGATACTCGACTACTCGTACCTGACTATAATCCACATTTGCCTTCTCTTCTTTGCTCAGTTATAGTCGCACATTTGTGGCTGCTGATTATTATTACCCAGGAAAGAATGGAGATCATTTATTCACACGTTCTTTCAACTACTGGCTTATGATGATGATGATGATGA
Organism: Aporrectodea caliginosa; assembly: GCA_020284085.1. Taxonomy (NCBI): domain Eukaryota; kingdom Metazoa; phylum Annelida; class Clitellata; order Crassiclitellata; family Lumbricidae; genus Aporrectodea; species Aporrectodea caliginosa. Next base: position 601,961 of record JACEVL010000544.1, on the reverse strand, counting down.
TGATGATGATGATGATGATGATGATGATGATGATGATGATGATGATGATGATGATGATGATGATGATGATGATGACGACGACGACGATGACGATGATGACGATGATGACGATGAGGAGGAGGAGGATGATGATGACGACGACGATGATGTGATCTGCCTTACTCAAACCTAAAACTCACCTTCTCCTCATCTTAAGTCATCCTGTGTTTTTGATACAGAGCAATGTTTAAGCATCTCTGACGGGTTCACTGAAAGACGCTTTAAATAACTCAGGTACATCGCCTCATCCTTACCTCCATCTCTGCTCTTCGACTGATCCTCTCCCTCGAGCAATGCCCTCAGAGTCTTCATCTTTGTCCTGAGGGTCTCATAGGCCGGATATGGATCCCAGTGAGGGGAAAAGAGGTCCTCGATTGAAGACAGAAGCAGAAGAACCTCACGTCGGCCATCTGCACTCAACGACCTCAACATAGCTTCCTAAAATAATTCAGTTTAAAGAAACAAAAGCTAAAACTAACCATTACGCAAATACAAATAGTGTGCGTTATTACTATTATTACCCCATTTACCCTTAATAGTGATTATTATTACTGTTACTACTGCTGCTACTGCTGCTGCTGCTGCTGATGATGATGATTGCTTGTAAGTTTGTAAGGTAAGGTGACATCAATGTTTAAGAAATGCAGGTACGAATGTACTTATTAAGTAAGCTTAACTCTTAACATTTGCGCTAACAGTTGACAGTGTAAAGCATCCTAGAAATAGCTTTCTACTGACGGTGATAAATAAATTGTTGTAATTACAATTACAATTACATTTACGGAATATATATATACATATACATATACATATACATATACATATATATATCCGCACGTGAATTCAGTTGACCTTCTGACCTCATCCTTCGTCCAATCACGAATCACTTGCAGCAGAAAACGGATGACAGTCTTTCCCGCTCTCTTCACCATCGACGTCCAATTGAAGAGAAATTGCAAGCGAAGGCTACAGTGTAAGTACACATAGTTATATACAGAGATTGTATAGGCACAGTCTGTAACTGTGAATTTCTTCTAGCCCCATATAAAAACGCATCTAAAAGTCCACGACAGCAAGGTTGATTAGTCAGTTTCGGTGCTTGCCAAGCCCTCTTTTGACCAGGCCCTTTAAAAACATGCGACATTATAATTAAAATTACTACAATGGCAAGCGTCGTAAGCGCTAAAATCAGCAGAGCTAGATAGATCCTACACCAGGAAAGTCGTACATGTATTTTGCAAATGTCATGCCATGCGCATCTAGTCTCAAACTGTGAAAATGGGTGGAGACAAGCCAAGTTACTGCAGCTGTCCGAAGAGTTGTTAAATTTATCTGTTCATTAGCTTGATTTTCTATTGAATATGCGAGCTTGCAAAAATATTTACTCTATTCACCATGTCATGCATATTTAATTATTAGTTTATCTTGAATTAGTAAGCCCACATTTAAGGCCTATAGTCTTTTTTATAGCCTTACAGGATTACAGACATGACGGAATTCATTTTTCTTAAGTCTATATATAGGTTGCAAATCCAGTGTTTAATCTAAAGTAGGCCTACAATTATTTTAAGAGAGTTTAAATATGTTGAAATATTGCATTCATCTAATCAAAGAGAAGGTGAGAATTGGTCTTAAACAGATGAACGCGCCGGCAGTGAATACGGTATTCACCTGATAGCAGCATTGACTGCGTCTAAGTCTTGCCCAGGAATGAGGATGAACGTTGATGGTACGAGATTAACATCACCTCTGAGATTACGCACCTACAACGCAAAAGCGGCTCTTACATTTTTCAGTTCCACCGACGAATGGTACCATGAATATATGACGCTAGTGTCAAAGTGGAACTACAATATTGGCTGGAGCGCTTGCCCTGGAACGCGGAGGGTACGGGTTCGAACCACATACGAAGCGGTTAGTGTATAGGACCTTGAGCAAGTCATTCACTCACAATTGTTCATCATCATCGGTTGATGCTTGTCCATTTAAACGGAGCTTAATGAATGCATAATAGTAATAATAGTAGCAGTCCCAGAATGTTTTTTGTATTCTCCGGTTAATTTTTTAATTCCTGAGAGATCTTAAGTACCTCGAGGAAAAAAAACAGCAAATAGCGTAATAATAGTAGTAGTAATAATAATAGATTATTTATTAAAGGCAAGCTTAGTCATGCACCCAAAATATTACGAAGTTTTTCACATGAATAGGCTGCTTCTGCTGTTCGAATCATGTCCTGCACTACTGACTGCCTTTCTGCCTGGATGTCATCTAATCGTCTGCGCTTAAATCCTTCAAAAACTCAATATATCTGGCTTGGTACTCGCCAGCAGCTGGATAAGCTGGACTTGGAGTCCCTCTCCGCTGAATTTCCTACCTTTGCTTTTTCCACCTCGGTCCGCAACTTAGGGGTCATCCTGGACCAGGAACTCTCTTTCGCTGGGCACATCACGGCTTTGACTCGTTCTTGCTACTACCACTTGCGCCAGCTGCGGGTTGTCACTCGCTCTCTTTCTTCTTCATCTGCCTCCACTCTGGTCCATGCTTTTGTTAGTAATCGATTGGACTACTGTTCTTCGCTCTACTGTGGACTTCCTCAAGTCCGTTTGCATCCTTTGGAAGGCGTTTTGCGGGCGGCAGCTCGTCTAATTGGTGGTGTCCCTAAGTTTGGCCACATCTCTGCATTTATGCGTGATGTACTCCACTGGCTCCCGGTCCAGCAGCGCATCCATTATAGGGTATCCTCCATTGTCTGGCACTGTGTTCTGGGCAGATCACCTGTCTATCTCCGGGAGCTCTTCACTTTAACCTCGGCATGCTCTGGTCGCCGATCTCTGCGCTCGGCCTCTAGAGGTGACTTCATAGTTCCGCATGCTCGCTCTGCTACTAGACAGCGTCGGGCTTTCTCGATCGTTGGTCCTTCTTTCTGGAATAGCCTCCCTTCAGACCTTCGTTCTCTCCCGCGAGACCTCTCTGATTCTTTCTATAGACTACTTAAGACCTTCCTCTTTGACCGGGCCTGGGTCGGGAGCGCCTCTGAGTAGTTATCTTGAAGGGGCGCTATATAAATTCCATAGATAGATAGATAGATAGATAGATAGAAATGGCCTAATTAATAACATAAGACACGACAACACATTGATAAAGGTTAGTTAGAATCGCTTTGCAGGGCATGAGAAGAAACAACAGAAAATATGTTAAGGGTACAAACAGACAGGCTATGCGACTGAGAGACGAACCTTCCACATGTGTTCTTGGCTGTTGTCGAGTAGCGTCAGTTCCTCTCCTTCGAAAACGCTAATCTGCAAAAGCAAAACTAATTGTAACTGCGATTTATTGGTAACTGTTATCGAGCCAGTGTCTAATGCACAAGGCGTGAACCAATGGAGCACCAAACCAAGCCGCAATCAGGTCAATATCCGGAAGATCAGTGCGTGCATGTAGCCTATGTAAACATGTGCGTATGTGTATTGTATTGTATTTGAACACTTGTTATAGCGCCCCTACCAGATTTCCCATTCAGAGGCGCTCCCAACTACTGCGCGAACGCTGAATCGGAGTTTCACGCCGAAGCGCATGAGCAATTGCGAGTGAAGGACTTGCCCAGGGTCCCTGCGCGGCGACTTTGAGGTGGATTCGAACCCGCAACCCTCCAGCTGCAAGGCACCGAACATACCCCTAAACCACCGCGCCCCAGTTGTATTGTGATGTGTTGTATTGTGTGTTGTATTGTACTCCACGTTTATAATGCGACCGAGCCACCCGCAGTAAATATCCGAGAAATTAATCTCTGATAAACCGACCCGACCGGGAAGCGAACCCGGGGCGCCGGCGTGACGAGCAGGCTACCAACCCACTCGGCCACTCAGGATCCTTATGTGTGTAGTTTGCGTAAGTGTTATAAATATGCAGGTTCGTATGTACGTGTGCATGGATGTACGTATGTATTTGTATTACATATGCAAAATTATGCATGAGCGTATGTAATAAGTATGTACGTATTTTATGTTTGCGTTTACTTCGGTAGGTAGGTAAAAGTAAATAAGCACTGAGCTAGCAAAAGTAGGTAAGTGGGTCATTGAACTACCTCTTTGGTTTTGTAGTTGGCCAACGAGATGACCGGAAGTTCGCAGTCAGGTTTTCTCAGCCTTAGTGGAACCGGAAGTATCTTCAGACTCCGCAGCCAAAGAGACGTCGTCTTCTCCCTCCAGTGAAGATACAGAGTCAGAGCGGTCTATGGATGAAGAAGATGCTCAGGTAAACAGGTGAGTTGGGAGATGTAACAACAAATTGATAAAAATCAACAGAACAATGAGAAATTGGATTTCTCCGCAGACTATGGATAATCCACGGAGTTAGTTAAAAGATAACACTCTTTCTTGAAGACAGACAGAGGACATTGGCGATCATTCATTTGTACCCATCGCCACAATTGACTGGGCCAGGAACGGATGATGATGATGATGATGATGATGATGATGATGATGATGATGATGATGATGATGATGATGATGATGATGATGGTGATGATGATGGTGATGACGATGATGATGATGACGCGATGAATCGCTGGCACTGACTTTAATTTCGAAGATGAGTCTTTTGATGTAACTCTGGTCTCCTGTTGTCTGGTTGGACTTCTTCGGTGTTCTAAGGAGATCGTCTGCATTGCTCAGTTCCTTCGTCATCCAATGACGAAATTCGTCGACATCCGAAAAAAACTAGACGCAACAGAAAATGAAGTATTCTGTCAAATATTCCGCGGCTTTCCGCTTTCAATTTTTACCATATCTGAATATTTATTAAGCGCCTCTTTGGTATCTAACAGCAATGTCTATAGTTAACTACTATAATAATATTTAATATGGCGCCTTTTCGGTACTTAACAAAAGCGTGTTAGTTCTCAAATGACGGAATAAATATATAAAAATATAAATTTTTCGAAAACTAGAGTTTCTTTAGCGTATTTTCATAGGTTTTTTTTACCATGCATTCCAATTTTAACTGTAAAGTACTGCTGCTTGATGAAAAGTTGAGAATTAGGCAATTATTATATTAGACTAAACAAGGATTGACGAATTTTATCAAAGTAGGTATGACTTTCGATATTTCCCATTCAAGTTACGCTATCAATTGCCTTCAGTTGCATTCATAGTTAACTATTATGGTTTATAAGAATTTCGATGTCCATATCCCTGCTGAGTTATGTCATTTCCCATTCTTACCTGGTGGTAATTTGAGGAATTTTCTAGATGTATTTCAGTACATTTCATCATGATTGTCACGTTTTTCCAGGCATTTTTCGTAGCCTCTATGCAATTCTGTAATAAGTTTCATAGCAAGAAATGTTTCTATTGAAAAAAAGAACAACGTAGTGTAACTGTAAACAGCGCAATAACCTGGTATTTTATTTGAGTTACAATATAGGTCTATAACTGATCTATTATATATGTATCTTTACTAGACGCTTATGCGCATGTACGTTGCATTTTACTCAAATCACAAGATATATCCCTGCTAAATTGTGTATCTTTGCTAATAATTGTTGACAACAATTCGGTACGCTCTTGTGAAAGTTATAGATATGCTGTGTTCGAATCAGAACTACTGGGAATTATTAACTTTCAACATCGAAGTAGCCTCAAAGTTAATGTGTACCAAGTTCCAAAGCAACAAAGCGGAACAATGCCGTTGCATGCAGAAAATACTATTCCTACCCAAAATAAATAACTAGGCTAAAGCCAATGACTTAGAAGGTCTACCTGAGAAGTACTTATAGTCCATCCATTAGAACCTGATTTCGGTGATGAATTCGTCTTCTTTACCAAGGCAACGGATTTTTCGGCGAATGCCTTCCAGAGCGGCTGTAAAATCAAGTTACAAACAAAAGCCTTCAGCGTAAGTCATTCCCATCTATGTATAAACAAGGAGAGTAAGCTACGTCTTTATTCATAACCGTCATTCATAAATTGTAATTGTAATTAGCAACTTCTATTGCGCCGGTGTCTAATGCACAAGGCATCAACCGATGGCGTACCAAAGCCAAGCTGTAATCAGGGCGACAACCAAAAGATAATTACTTCAACAAGACAGAAAGGCAGGATATTATGATGGGTAAGTAATTTAGAAAAGGTGAGGAATAAATTGTCCTAATCGTAACCTCCCGATTTCTTCAAATAGCGAGGAGTTAAAATGTGTGGCATGGTTTTGTTAAATTCATATAAAAAAAATTACACAGAACAAATTTCAAGACTAATCGCAACAATATAAATCAAATGAGATTAATGGTAAGAATTTGGTAGGCCTAAATCTATGACAGAAAGATTTCTAGACGATAGAATTTGATTGGAAAGCATTGAAGCCATCCACAAATCGACTTTGCTGTGAAACTGAATTCATGATCACTGATCAGCCAAAACGGTTTCGCTTGTGGTTCCCATTATTTTAAGCCATTGAGGTTAGTACTATGTTCCTTCCAACCTATGTTAAAACATTTTTATTAGAGGCCTCAGGCCTATATGACATGTAATGACCACAAACGAAATAAAAGTATAATTTGTATACCTCGAAAACAGCTTCAAGTGATGAAATTTCTGATAGGGTTTTGAGACATTCTGTACGTCTTCGAGAGGTTGCCTAAAACGAATTTAGTAGCAAAATGGAAGCTTATGATTAACTGTCGCCTTCATAATCCTCCCCATATTTGTCGTAATCATCATCATCGTTGTCTTAAATCATTTTCATATGACACCATCTGCAAGTCTAAACTTTTGCGTTTGGCTTATCCTTTATACAATATAAGTATCGACATGGCCTACTTGTAAACATTATCAGGCTAGCCCATAAACGATAAACGTAATCAAAAACTCAATCCTCACTTCTATGCTCGTTTGTTAAACCTCATTAAGCGGACACAGACGAAAGTTGAACAACTTGCATGGGTCTCAGGGCAGCAAGAGCAGTGTCAATAGGCGTTAATTGACAGAAGTACTACCAGGTACTCGCTCCACTTAAATTTTGTTTGTTCTTCGGTGTCACGACCCTGGCGCACCCTAGCGATAGAAGGCCCTGATCGTGATAAATTACAACGGTGAGAGCGAGGGTTTTCATAATATTTAATATAAAAGTATAACAGCAGAGATATATATAACAAACTCTCGAGGCACACTCGGCGTACTATTGTAAGCTGACGACTTCCAACGTTTCTAAGCGTTCTTGGCCTAAGCTGAATGCTGGAACGTTCTCTTGATTCAATTTTACTTAGCGCGATGATGTTACAGTTACAGCTTGCCAACGCCCGTAGTGTCCTCCTGCGGTCGGCCTTACAAGGCCTTATATACCGTTCGCTTATCTCTTTTACGACACATCGGCCGTGGTAATAGAATGTCTGTCCTTTGAGCTCGGGCGTATCGAATCGTTCCTGACGAATTGATTCTCTGCGGGTCGTCTTTGATTCCCTCTCACTGCTTGTCGGTGATGACGCCCGTGGGGAGTCGTTATCTTGCGGCCGAGGCGTAGATGTCTTTCCGGCCGTTGCCAGTTGACCGCGATGAACCCTTCACATCTGGTGGTACGATGAGGAGCCCTTCCGGCCCGCTTCTATAGCGCCCTTCTGTCAGGATCGTTACTGGCTGGAATGCTGTGGCCGTGACATACCTCCCTTCCCAAAGACGATGTCGTGGGTCGTCGAGCCATGACATCGATCAGCTCCAGTGTCACTCGTCCGGACGACAGCATTCATAGAATACAAACATATGCATAGGTTATATACAGTTATATACATCAACAGGGTGGCTCCCCGTCGCGGCTGGTCTCCTTCTCGCCCCTCTGTCAAATCTGGGACAAGAAGTCGGCTGCGACGTTCCTATGTCCGGGACGAATAAGGTTATATCCCCGCAGGGCTGACTTCCAACAGGGTCTAAGTGCCCCGCAGCTGCGCTGCCCTTCTCCTAGTGTGTTTACATCGGCCACGCGATCATTACATACTGGGCCTGGTCGCTCTATGATTACGAACGAGGGCCCATCACCACCTCCGTGTTGGTCCGTCACCTTCGTTTTGCCCGCTATGCTATCAATGTCCATAATAACCTCTTCGCCCTCTGGTGGCGACTCTGCGCATGCGCATTTGCTTCCCTGCTCCTCCTCTCTCTTAACGCTACGGGTTAGTGAAGTGCAAACGACCTCGTCTGTCTGCCCCTCCCTCGCCTCTGGTCTGGCTTCGCTTCCTCTCCTCTCCGCTCGTTCCTCCTCTCTTGCCTTCTTCTCTTCCTCATACTTCCTCACTTCGACCCCGCACCTGAGTCTCTCAAGGTCGCGTTCCGCTCCTATGGTTACAGACCCTGGTGGGGCTACCATACCTTCCTCGCGCTCCTTACTTTGCCCTTCAACGACCTTGGTCGCCCATTCTTCTAGTAATTGAGAGCGCTCCATTGCGAAGACGCTCTCCTCCTCCAACCCTTTCTTAAGTAAGTAAGATCTTAGCCTCTCATTTGACAGCTCCCTAATAAGCGCTTGCTTATCGGGTGAGAGATCATCCATGTTAGAAGAAAACATTTGAATAAATTGAGAATGTATGCTGGTAGTCAATGCAAGACACAAATGGAGGCCAATCAATTCATTCGATACTGTCACTATAGTGGCACCCGCCGCAGCCAACTCTCGGCCCGTGATTGCCACTCCCTCGATTACACAGATAAAACCCGCCAACAACGTAAGAGTCCTACCCGTTTTGTGCCTTTCGTCGGCCGGTTGGCTTGTTCGTTGTTGAGCTGTGTATGTCGGTCGCCTCCTCGTCTGTCCGACCTTCGGTTGTTCCCTTGCGATTCGTCCTTCCGACCTTCGGTTGGTTGGTTGACTGCCTGCAACTTGTCCTTCCGATCCTCGGTTGACCGCGTCCGACTCGTCTTTCCGACCTTCGGTTGGCTGGTTGGCTGACTGCAATCTGCACCTTCCGATCCTCGGTTGACCACTTTCGACTCGTCCTTCCGACCTTCGGTTGGCTGGTTGGCTGACTGCAATCTGCACCTTCCGATCCTCGGTTGACCACTTTCGACTCGTCCTTCCGACCTTCGGTTGGCTGGTTGGCTGACTGCAATCTGCACCTTCCGATCCTCGGTTGACCACTTTCGACTCGTCCTTCCGACCTTCGGTTGGCTGGTTGGCTGACTGCAATCTGCACCTTCCGATCCTCGGTTGACCACTTTCGACTCGTCCTTCCGACCTTCGGTTGGCTGGTTGGCTGACTGCAATCTGCACCTTCCGATCCTCGGTTGACCACTTTCGACTCGTCCTTCCGACCTTCGGTTGGCTGGTTGGCTGACTGCAATCTGCACCTTCCGATCCTCGGTTGACCACTTTCGACTCGTCCTTCCGACCTTCGGTTGGCTGGTTGGCTGACTGCAATCTGCACCTTCCGATCCTCGGTTGACCCGTCGCGACTCGTATCTCTGCGTTGGTCCCTCCGTTCCTGCACCGTCCGAATAAGGCTGCCGGTCGCTGACTGTACACTGCAACACTTATTCCTCAATCCCACTTCTGACACCAGTAATGTCACGACCCTGGCGCACCCTAGCGATAGAAGGCCCTGATCGTGATAAATTACAACGGTGAGAGCGAGGGTTTTCATAATATTTAATATAAAAGTATAACAGCAGAGATATATATAACAAACTCTCGAGGCACACTCGGCGTACTATTGTAAGCTGACGACTTCCAACGTTTCTAAGCGTTCTTGGCCTAAGCTGAATGCTGGAACGTTCTCTTGATTCAATTTTACTTAGCGCGATGATGTTACAGTTACAGCTTGCCAACGCCCGTAGTGTCCTCCTGCGGTCGGCCTTACAAGGCCTTATATACCGTTCGCTTATCTCTTTTACGACACATCGGCCGTGGTAATAGAATGTCTGTCCTTTGAGCTCGGGCGTATCGAATCGTTCCTGACGAATTGATTCTCTGCGGGTCGTCTTTGATTCCCTCTCACTGCTTGTCGGTGATGACGCCCGTGGGGAGTCGTTATCTTGCGGCCGAGGCGTAGATGTCTTTCCGGCCGTTGCCAGTTGACCGCGATGAACCCTTCACATCTGGTGGTACGATGAGGAGCCCTTCCGGCCCGCTTCTATAGCGCCCTTCTGTCAGGATCGTTACTGGCTGGAATGCTGTGGCCGTGACATTCGGGCTTTCATTTTCGTTTATAAGGAGATGTCAATGATTTGACTGAATAACACAAGCGGATGATTTTTTATATCGCAGCCTATATCTTCTTTACGAAAGTAAATCAACACAATGCTTGCTGTCGAAACCTGTACCAGTAGTAGCTTGAGTAGTATTACCTCTAGAGTTCGATAGTCACTGTTCAGAGATTCTCTTTCATCAGCATCCTATGTGAAAAATTCAATCAGCGAAATAGTTTCAATGTCGTGAAAGCAAAATCGTTCCAAGAGATATTTTAAGCTTTTGTAATTTCTCGGTGTAGAGCCGTATGGTGGTGGTTGTACTGTGCCATGGTCGTTGTACTGGTGGTGGTTGTACTGGTGGTGGTTGTACTGGTGGTGGTTGTACTGGTGGTGGTTGTACTGGTGGTGGTTGTACTGGTGGTGGTTGTACTGGTGGGGGTTGTACTGGTGGTGGTTGTACTGGTGGTAGTTGTACTGGTGGTGGTTGTACTGGTGGTTGTACTGGTGGTGGTTGTACTGGTGGTGGTACCGGTAGTCGTGGTGATTACAATAGTGGTTGTGGTGATGATGCTACTGCTAATGATAATGATGATGGGAATGACGATAAGAATAAAACGTGAGTCTCCGAATAAGTTTAATTCCAACTTAAGACTTGATTCAAAGCGGAGTTTCTAATCTCTTACTTATGCCATCGATTTCTATCAACAACACCACTGTCGCCATCATCATCGTAATTGCTATAATCGTCATCATCATCAGCCCCATAATCATCATCATCATCAGCCCCATCGTCATCAGCAACACCAGCATCATCACTACCACAACCACACTGTAATCATCATGACCACTAATTCCACCACCTGGTCACCTCTATTACGACCATCATCCCCACCACCACCATCATAATCGTCATCATCATCATCATCATCATCATCATCATCATCATCATCATCATCATCATCATCATCATCATCATCATCATCATCATCATCATCATCATCATCATCATCATCATCATCATCATCATCATCATCATCATCATCATCATCATCATCATCATCATCATCATCATCATCATCATCATCATCATCATCATCATCATCATTATTACCATGCACCATCATCATCTCTCTCTCGCTCTCTTCTTCATGCTCGTCCTCGTTCTCATTTCTCGTAATTATTCATTGATGCTAATTTCTTCTGTTAAAGATATAATAATTCTCTTAGAGAGAAGTCCGAGACTTACGCTGCTGGTGGCTGCGGCTTCGTCAAGTCTTGTCTTGTTTGCGATAATCGTCCGCATCCGTATATCAGCTTCTTCAGCTGCCTCTGCAACTGCTCTCTTATTGCAGCCATAGTCAGCAGTTTCCTCGATGTACTGAAAATCGTTAGGTCAGTTTTATCACAAATTAAACAACTCGGGTACCTGAAGTGAATGTAATGTAATTATTAACTTCTATTGCGCCGGTGTCTAACACACAAGGCATCAGCCGATGGCGCCACAAAACCAAGCCGTAATCAGGTCAACATCAAGAAGATCAGTCCATAAGAGACAGAGAGGCAGCCTACTAATAACGTAGCGCTTCATAAGTGCATAATAATAATGATGCTTGAGCTATGAAGTCTGAGTTCGAGGGACGTCGCAAATTCATGACAACCACAAGACTTAAAATCAGTCTTAATTCCCCAGACATATTAATTATCCAACCAGGTCAACTGATTGTCTTTCCTTGGTCATCAAACCTAACACTAAACATGCTCCTTGTGAACGGACATTTTCTGTTGTTGGGTATGGATTTTCTAATTCTTTCCCCGTATCTGTTCATTCGGCTCAGTCACTTAAATAATCTCATTGTCAACTTAAGACAGTGTTTTTAAATAGCTCATCCTCCATAGGCTGCCTCTCCGTCTTTGTGAATATTTACCTCACTACACTCTGAGTTTGGTGAGCCATCGGTTGATTCCTTTTGCACTAGATACCGGCGCGATAGAAGTTACTAATATACCAACTACAGCGCAATTGTAGAGCGACAAGGAATGAATCCAAGGTGCCAAGCTAATTGTAATTTAAGGACTTTCTGAATGTCCTACGGTTAATATGCAGTCACATAATTATGCTCATGATACAATGAGACCAATAAGGCGGCATTTTCGAGCATCTCTAACACCCTTAGTGACAAGCAGCGCAATACATTTGATATGGTTCTAAAAAGGAAGTATCATCATCATCAGTTCCTGAAGCCAGCCACTTGGCGGCGATGGGTACGAATAAATGACCTCCATTGTCCTCGGTCTCTTGTCAAGTCCATTGCTCCCCTTAGTGTCAGTCCAAGTGATGTTATGTCTTCATTTATATTGTCTTATTTGTCTATCCAGCGTCGTCTTGGTCTGCCTTTGTTTCTTTTTCCTTCGAATCTTGCGTGTAGTGCGCTGTGTGGAATTCAGTCAACTGGCATTCTTTCTTAGACGACATGTCCAAACCATCGGAGTCTTTGTTGAACGACTTTGTCTAGCAGGTTTGTTTGGATAATGTCATCGTTCCTTATTAAAAAGGAAGTATGCACTATGCAACATTGCAAATGAACATATTTCTTTAAACGAAGTCGCCTTGGACAGTTCCTATGCGAATTAACATTTTGGACGTTTAAGAGACCCGTAAAATACGAGTTTGAGCCTCCTCTCTTGAGACAGTAACTGTGTAGGGACCTTTGGCAAGTCCTTCACTCACAATTGCTCAGCGCCATCGGCTGATACCTGACCATTAGAGAGTTTCGCTTAATAAATGCATAATATTAATGATTCTTAAGCCATGACAATGCGTGCAGCGATACGAATGCGGTAGGTCAAGTAGAAGGCATTATTACAAGTACCTGCAGATCACCAATCCACTTGAAACTGTCTTTCTGCTCCATTTAATCTAAAACGCATAATTTTAAACATAGATCATTGGTCGAACTGAATAACAGAGGACATTTTCAAAGGCACCAAGGGTTGGTTTTCGTTTATAGTGGGGCGGCCTGGTGCAAAATATGGCAGAATTGTTCACTTAATGACAGAAGCATGAAATTTGGTACATGGTAGCAACATACCATGAGGAAAATTTTTGGCTATAGGGCCATCGCAGATTTGCTCCCTGGCCCCAATGGCAGCCATTTTTCAAAATGGCCGACCGAAGTTGAGGTTTTTCAATATCTCAGCTTCTAGTTCACTTAGAATCGTAATCCTGGTGTCTAAACATACATACTTATGGGCAAGGATTCCAATAAAACCAATTGCAAACACTTATCTACACGAAATTGGCAGCCATTTTCCAAAATGGCCGACCAAAAGAGATTTTTCAATATCTCAACTTCTAGTTCACTTAGAATCGTGATCTTGATGTCTAAGTATATATACATATTTATGGACAAGGATTCCAACAGAACTAATTACAAACACTTATCTATACGAGATTGGCAGCCATTTTCCAAAATGGCCGACCAAAAGAGATTTTTCAATATCTCAACTTCTAGTTCACTTAGAATCGTGATCTTGATGTCTAAGTATACATATTTATGGGCAAGGATTCCAACAGAACTAATTGCAAACTCTTATCTACACAAGATTGGCAGCCATGGACGTCGCGTTTGGGGACCGTGGCGATCCCTAGTTTCAAATACCAACTGTGATAGGCTCACGACGAGTCAACTATAAGTGCTGGTGGTGGCAGCAAGATGTTGTAGGCTTGAGCATATCTCAGTGACAGTGGGCTAAGTTCTGTAGAGGTCTGTAGTTTGAAGTTATATGCATATATTGTTAGCGTGCTTATTTTATATAGAAGTGATTAATTACATATATATATATATATATATATATATTCCGCAACCTACGATCCCTCAACGGCGGAGTACCCTCCGACTATCGTCTGGTGTGGAGAGGTACTGGTATCGTCTTACTTTTCCCACGACATGAACGACCTCACGGGTGAATTAGGTCGCAGAGGATGATGATGATATCTGATGGGGCTGCGGGAGCCGGCAGTCGAAGTTTGGCAGTTACCGACGGTGGTCAGAAGAACGGAGGATCCTGAAACGCTGACCGGGACACGGAGCCAAACCTGTATGAAATTTGGAAATTATATGTGCATAGGTCATGATCTTTTAATAATTAGTTTAATAATGTCCAAAGTTCACAAAATAGCGAATCCACGGCAGCCTAGTACATCAGCTGCAGATGCATTTGCGGAAAGTCACACAGACTGGGATAAATGTATGCTTTGTCAAGAACTGACTGGTGAAGTCCTTAAATCTCCAGCAAGTTCCAGACGCAGCACCGATGGAGGTGGGTACAAGACTCTTGCAAACAAATTGCTGGCCTTCAAGAAGATAAATTGCTTGCCATCAAGTATTGTTTCCCGGCTGACGGAAGGTCCAGACCTCGAAGAAATCCTGATAGCCAATAAGGCCAAATGGCATGAGAGCTGTCGACTGCTGTATAACAAAACAAAACTTGAACGAGCTGTAAAGCGACAGGCACAGTCGGCGGAAAGTACTGATGCTCCCATGCATAAGAAGTATACTCTCGTAATAGTTCAGTCACAAGTTCTGATGAGAAAGAACAGTGCTTCTTCTGCGGGGAACGTGCAAGAGATGCAGAATCATTTCACCATGCCTCAACGTTTGGTCTTGACGCCCGTGTTAGAGAATGTGCCCTGCAATTACAAGACCAACATCTGCTGGCTAAACTTAGCACAGGCGATCTCATTGCACTGGAGGCCAAGTACCATATCCAGTGCCTTTGGTCCCTGTACAATAGAACCAGACAGAGCAAAGGATCTGATGAACAAGAAGACAGCAGTGCCATTAATCAGGGCATAGCTCTTGCTCTTGCTGAGCTGGTTGCATATATCGAAGATGCCCGAGCAGACAATGAACATGTGCCAATATTCAAACTGGCCGATCTGGTTAACATGTACTCTTCCAGAGTCGAGCAATTGGGGACATGCTTAAGTGGCCGTGTAAACTCAACTCACTTGAAAAACAGGATCCTTGCACATTTCCCTGACTTGCAGGCTTATAAGGAAGGTCATCAGGTTACCGCGTCAAGCCTGCATATCCTACTCCACAAAGCCTACACTGAGTACAGCAGCAACCATGTAGATGCGGAAAGTCTGAAGAACCTCGAAGCCTGGTGTGATGATAGGGCCAAAGTCAGCCCACAGTTTAACTTCTGGTTCACTATTCTACAACTGGAACTTCAGGTGATGATTTTTGTGCGATCACTGAGAAAGGGTGATTTCGAGCTCTACATAGATTCGTTGTCACAGCTCGTGCCCTGGTTCTTCTCACTTGACCACACGCATTACGCTAGATGGATACCAATCCACCTCCATGACATGGTTAGTCTAGCAGGGAAGCATCCTGCTGTGTACGCAGAATTTCTGCGTGGCAACTTCACTGTAAAGAAGACGAGGCGTGCATTCTCCAATATCGCCATAGACCAAGCCCATGAGCAGAACAACGCCTGTGTGAAGGATGATGGCGGTGCTGTAGGCCTCACACAGAACCCGCAAGCTCTACTACGATGGATGGTGTCTGGACCAGAGATGGCCCGTCTCATCGAAGAGTTCCAGGCATCGATTCAGAAACCAAACATGGAATCTGATCTTCGACATCATGAGCAGACAAAAAGCACGCAGGCAACATTTTTCAACCAGGTGAAGGCTCTCAGCAATGTGATCGAGGAGATGGGAAACCCATTCATTGACGACAGCAACGACCTACTTGTCCTGGACAGCAGAGATCTGGCTGATCCTGCAGTGATCAACACAATGCGCAACATTGGTAAAACTGGACAAAAACAGTACGAAGCATTTGTCAACGAACGTCTTGTTAACCAATCACGACCTGTCAATGACCCAATCAAACGAAACAACTTCCCTCTCTTCAGTCGTCCACCTGTACGGGACAAGTCAAGAGCAAAGCACCAGCTGTCATCTGTGAAGAGTGACTGTTCACTTTTCTCCAGGCTGTACATCTCCTGTCAGACACGTGAAGGAGACCTTGACGAATTCTTTGCACACGAGAATCAAGCATGCCCACCATCACTCTCGAATATGGGCAAATTGCGGCTAGGAACTAAGTCAGACATTGTGAGCTGCCTAGAAGAGCTGGTTCCCACTTCAACAGATGACGCCATTCCAGATATCCACACAGGCCCTTCACTGGGCGTACCTAGTGTTGATGCTGTTATCCTGGATGGAGCAGTCATAGTAAACATGCTCAAGCCTGGCACTGCATCCACTTTCTCAGATTATGCCTCCCATATCTTCTTGCCATACATCACAAGACAGCTAGAGCATGTTCACAGGGTCGATGTGGTATGGGATGAATATGTGCATGGCAGCTTGAAGACATACACACGCAGTGTGAGGGGTAAGGGAAGCCGAAGGCGAGTGGAATCTTCCAATGCCCTACCTAGAAACTGGCAGGAATTTCTAAGAAACGACGAAAACAAGTCAGAGTTGTTTTGTTTTTTGAGCCAGCAAATAGCGAAACTTAAAACAGACACAGAAAGACAGATCATCGCCACATACCACAAGGACGTGCTCTGTACTCAGCCAAGGGACACAACTGGACTTGCTCCTTGTACTCAGGAGGAAGCCGATACAAGGATTTTCCTGCACGTCTCAGATGCTGCCAAACACGGCTATCGTAAAGTAATGATCCGCACTGTTGATTCTGACGTGTTGGTGTTAGCCATAGCAGCAGTTCAGCAGCTCAGCATTGATGAACTGTGGGTTGGTTTTGCCTCCGGAAAAAGCTTCAGGTACCTACCAACCCATGAGATGGCACGTGCTCTCGGTCCAGAGAAATGTGTGGCTTTGCCCTTCCTACACGCATTTAGCGGATGTGACACAGTATCATCCTTTGCTGGTCGCGGAAAAAGGACTGTGTGGGACATTTGGAAGACATTCAACGACGTAACCTCAGCCTTCTGTACCTTAGCATCAACTCCCAGCTCTGTTGAGGGTCAGCTCGATGTACTGGAGCGCTTTGTAGTTCTTCTGTATGACCGTGCGAGCAGTGAGGAGAAAGTGAATGAGGCACGGAAGCAGCTGTTCTCACAGAAAGGCAGACCAATGGATGGCCTTCCACCAACTCAAGCTGCACTTGTGGAACACACAAAGAGAGCTGCCTACCAGGCAGGTCATGTCTGGGCACAGATGTTCGTGGCTGTTCCCAAGCTACCTTGTCCTGGCGAATGGGGGTGGCTGCAAACGATCGAAGGAGGCTGGGAAGTGAAGTGGACAACGCTCCCTGAAGCTTCTCATGCCTGTCGTGAACTGCTCAGATGTGGCTGCGAGAAGGGCTGCAAGGGACAGTGCAAATGTGTGAAAGCTGCACTACAGTGTACTGGTCTCTGTCTGTGTAGAGGCCTATGTGACCGTGAATGACTTGGATGATCTTGGGCAGTACTTTCTCTGGAAACTGGTTTCTAAAATGTGGACTAACTGTAATATTGTTCAATATACATTTATCAGAACATTAATAGCATGCTGAATTGCTGATATACCATCATTTGTGTTATTTCCACCTGAATTTGAACACACTACGAAGTTTCATAAGTATTATGGTGAAATAAATTGGCATAGCTAGGAATATACTGTGCTTATGACAGCTGAGTTTTCAAAAGGGGGGGTACAAGTGCTTGCAATTAGTACTATTTGAATCCTTGCCCCTAAATATGACAGTTTAGACACCAATAATAATAATAATAATAATAATAATAATAATAGATCGTTATTCTAAGTGAATTAGAAGATGAGTTATTGGAAAAAATCTCTTTTGGTCGGCCATTTTGGAAAATGGCTGGCAATTTCGTGTAGATAAGTGTTTGCAATTAGTTCTATTAGAATTCTTGCCCCAAGTATGTATGTTTAGACACCAGGATCACGATTCTAAGTGAACTAGAAGTTGAGATATTGAAAAATCTCTTTTGGTCGGCCATTTTGGAAAATGGCTGCCAATTTCGTGTAGATAAGTGTTTGCAATTGGTTTTATTGGAATCCTTGCCCATAAGTATGTATGTTTAGACACCAGGATCACGATTCTAAGTGAACTAGAAGTTGAGATATTGAAAAATCTCTTTTGGTCGGCCATTTTGGAAAATGGCTGCCAATTTCGTGTAGATAAGTGTTTGCAATTGGTTTTATTGGAATCCTTGCCCACAAGTATGTATGTTTAGACACCAGGATTACGATTCTAAGTGAACTAGAAGCTGAGATATTGGAAAATCTCAACTTCGGTCGGCCATTTTGAAAAATGGCTGCCATTGGGGCCAGGGAGCAAATCTGCGATGGCCCTATAGCCAAAAATTTTCCTCATGGTATGTTGCTACCATGTACCAAATTTCATGCTTCTGTCATTAAGTGAACAATTTTTCACCAACCCGCTCTACTATTAGCGCATTCCTAAAGTCTCAGTTTCTCTCACTACCTTTCTCGCTCCGAGGAAATACAGTTAGAGTCACAGTTACAGTTATACAGTTAGTGGGCTAGGTGGGCCATTATCCCAAAAGTGGCAAACTGGTGTCCTATGGGTTTTTCTTGGAGTTTCTTCATAAGTTGTACAAATTTTTTCCCCCCTCTTTCAAAGAATGAAAAGATGAACAATTTTCATCACTATTTTAGTTCTTACATGTTTGAAAATTTAATTTTTTTTACAAAAAGTGCACGAAAAGTCATTACCATCCCCTGTCCGCCACCACGTACAATGCATGACATTCAGCTGCCACGTAAATGTGGTGCAATAATCTGTAACAAAGGTTTCTCATTTTGATTAATGAATAACTAGAGTATGCAGTAATTACACATTTACACTGATTTCCATAGTATTTCCTTCTCCAAAAAACCTACAAAGTTTGTCCAGGGAAATACGTGTCATTGCCATCCTCATTTTTTGAAAGCCTCTCGTTTTTATAAAACGCACTTACTTACTTCAAGAAATAGAACGAGAACAAGATCTGATCAAGATCTAACACAAAACAGAAAGTCCATTTGAATATTTTCGATTGTCTTGATTTTATGAAGGTTTGTTTGCTGTAAATTAGAGAAGAAGAAATTTCTGCTTCATTACCATCCATTTATGTATTTCATGGGTTCGGTAAATTACAACATTAATAACTGATTTTCTTCATGGCTTTTGTGGAACAGATTGAATTACTTATTTCATAGAGTAATTCACATGGAAATGTTTCATGTGCTGTCATTAAGAACTGCATTATGTCATTACCATCCCCTGGTTGTTTTTCATCATTACCATCCCTTTTTTCAGAATTCTGCGATTTTCTCATTACCGTCCCATCTTCATAGGGATGGTAATGATGCATTTGTTATTACCATCCTGAAGGGTCATTACCATCCCATTTCATATAAAAATAAATTTAAAAAATTTGGAAGTAATTAGAATTTACTATGAACTCTGAAAATGTTTGCCAAGTTGCACCTAATGCATATAATACAAAGTTGTAGTCAATGCTGGGACAGTTTTTTTTGTCACTGAAAATACTATGGTGGATTTTTAATAATTTCGATAAATTGCTTAATTTCTCAGCACCAGACTAATAAATTTTGTGAAGAAAAGGCCTGCAGTATTCCAAATAATTGCTGGTATCATCTAGTTTATAATTGCAAAAAATCTAAGCACCAGATGTATATTTCAGGTCTGTGTGATCAAGTAAAAAAGGGGGATGGTAATGACAAATCAGGAGTTTCTTTTGTATAAAATGTTAAAAATAATTAACTTACGATTACAAATATACTGGATTTCTTTCAGATTAGTTAATTTTAACATAGTAGCCGACTAAAAAACATACTTGCAAGAAAGTTTGGGACCAAAAAAAATTAATTTTCCAAAAACCGGATTGGACACTTTTGGGATAATGGCCCAGGTAAGCTGTGTAAGCTTTTATTGCCCATGTCTTTGCATCCAACTGTCCAGTTTGTGTTTGAATGTGTTTGAAATGTTGCAGGTGTTGCCATATCGTGATGTTCAGAGGTCTACTTATGTTTATGCATTCTGAAATTACAAGTCAATTCAAACCACAAAGCACTGAATAGTCAATCGTCAAGAAATTCAAAAGGGCAGGCCTATATTTTAGGCAATTTTGAGCAGTGTTGAACAATCGCTGGACCGAATCAAGAACGACCAACAGACCATATCGCATTGCTTCACAAGTCGAGTCTTCATAGGACAAGAAAACGAGGCAATGGCGCTTCGTATCAGAGTCAGGATGAGGAATAGTAGCATGGCGAGTACATACTATGAGGAGGAGGAGTAGGAGGAGGAGGAGCAGAGGAGGAGGAGGAGGAGAAGAAGAAGAAATAGGAGGAAGAGGAGGAAGAGGAAGAGGAGGAGGAGGAGGAGGAAAACGAGAAGTAACATGCCTATCTAAGTAGGTTTATCAACACGTATTGATGGCCATAAATAATAAAGGGTGCCTTTAAGGGTAGTCGAGAAATGACATTCCACAATTATTAGCGTCGAAAATAGAGTTGATGCCTTCAGTTGGTGTGTTTCTGACCAAACTCAACAGGTCCTTTACGAATCCAACGCATAATAGGGGAACAATAACTCCACAAGTAACCCGCAGTCACACAAGGCTTTGTATGTGTAGCCTACTATGTCGCTAATCGTGATATACTTGCAATTAAGTAATTAACTTTTCTGCAAATAATGCGTTATTATAGGCATTTAGCGAACTATGCGATACGCCTCAATCGTTTCTTGATGCGCTGATGACGTTCGTCTATATGTTCATCCCCTCCTCTTCCTATCCTCCTCTTCCTCATCCTCTTCATCCCTTATCTCATGCCCTCTTTTCCCTCTTCCTCTTCTTCTATCTTATCTTCCTCCTTCCTCTTCTCCTCCTTCTCCTCCTCCTCCTCTTACTCCTTCTCCTCCTCAACTAACTCTATTAACCTCCTCCTCTTCTTCCTCCTCTCCTCTTATTTCTTCCTCTTCTCTTTCGCATCTTCCTCTGCCTTTTCCACCTCCTCATCTTTACACCGTTTCCACCTCCACCTCGTCTTCCTACAACTCCTCTTCATGCTGCTCCTCTCTTTTCGCCTCCTACTTAAATTACATTCCACCACTCTTCTTCCTACCACTCTTACATCCTTTTCCTTCTTCCAACAACAATTGATGATACGGTCTCGACTTCACCGGTCCACATGTCTTCCTATAACATCTGTACTTAAACGATAATCCTCTGCCTGTTCCTCCCTCCACTACGCCACTGCTGTACTCGAGTGGTACCAGTCTCAAGGGTGCATGAAAGAGGAGGGCACCGTCAATGACTCCGGCAGTCAAAAGATGTCGTTAAGCACTAGAAAGTAGGCTACTACTTAGTCCCAGTGCCTAAAACATTCAGAACTGTCAACTGCACACTCTAGCCCAAACTGTGAAACTGTACTTGAACTGACAAGTAAACTTGCAGATATTAGAACTAAATCTTGTCGAGCCAAGTTGTGCTAATCTCAAACATTCATATTACACACTGCACTCTCCAGACAAGTCAACTGTGCATTTTGTGTCAGAAAACAGACTATGCCACTACCACCACTACCCCCACAACCACCAGCACCACCACCACCACCGTCGTCGTCGTCATCACCATCATCATCGTCGTCGTCATCATCTTCTGACACCAGCCATTTAGCGGCTGTGGGTACGAATAAATGATCTCCATCGTCCTCGGTCATTTGGCTCCCC
>JACEVL010000544.1:447500-575000 GCA_020284085.1 Aporrectodea caliginosa | reverse complement strand
GGAGCCATGAGAAGGTTAGAGGCGTTTGAGAGGTGGGTATACGGCACAGGATAGAAAAAGATAGTTGGACTGTTAATAGACGGTCTTAATAATGCAGGATTATGGTTCCTCTGGGTCTGCCGGTTGTATCAATTAACCTGTATCCTGCAGGGTTGTACCGATTAAACAGTGCTTGTGTTGTACCAATTAACCTATTTCTTGGGTTGTACCAATTAACCTGTTTCCTGGGTTGTACCAATTAACGTATTTCTTGGGTTGTACCAATTAACCTATTTCTTGGGTTGTACCAATTAACCTATTTCTTGGGTTGTACCAATTAACCTATTTCTTGGGTTGTACCAATTAACCTATTTCTTGGGTTGTACCAATTAACCTGTTTCCTGGGTTGTATCAATTAACCTATTTCTTGGGTTGTACCAATTAACCTATTTCTTGGGTTGTACCAATTAACGTATTTCTTGGGTTGTACCAATTAACCTATTTCTTGGGTTGTACCAATTAACGTATTTCTTGGGTTGTACCAATTAACCTATTTCTTGGGTTGTACCAATTAACGTATTTCTTCGGTTGTACCAATTAACGTATTTCTTGGGTTGTACCAATTAACCTATTTCTTGGGTTGTACCAATTAACCTATTTCTTGGGTTGTACCAATTAACCTATTTCTTGGGTTGTACCAATTAACCTATTTCTTGGGTTGTACCAATTAACGTATTTCTTGGGTTGTACCAATTAACCTATTTCTTGGGTTGTACCAATTAACCTATTTCTTGGGTTGTACCAATTAACCTATTTCTTGGGTTGTACCAATTCACCTATTTCTTGGGTTGTACCAATTAACGTATTTCTTGGGTTGTACCAATTAACCTATTTCTTGGGTTGTACCAATTCACCTATTTCTTGGGTTGTACCAATTAACCTATTTCTTGGGTTGTACCAATTCACCTATTTCTTGGGTTGTACCAATTAACCTGTCAGTTTGACTCGTGACTGCCAATCTTTCGATCAACAGACGAGTATGAATGAGAAAATGTATTCTGTGGAGTTCCATACGCACGTATAGCGCCATTTAAACCTTTTCTCAGAGACGATTGTCTCTGAACCTATTTAAAGAGATGTGGCTTAAGGCATTCTGGAGCAATCCCAGACGGAACAACACGTGTATATGAGATATTCTATCTGAGACGGAACATTAACATGCGTGTATAAGATATTCTTCCACAGACGGTAAAGCGTTCGTTTTCTTGATCGTAGGTGATTATAATATTATTTCGTGTAGTTGCGACTATAATTTATAAGTAGGCCATGCATTTTATGGTAGGTAAAACCCTGGGCTGTCTGTATACGGACGACTATAATTATTTGCGTACCCAGCTTAAGCCGCCATAGGCTGAACACTTAAAGTGAATTTCTGAAGTTTTTGGTAAAACGTATCATGTGTTTATTGAGAGGCTTAATTACTCTGACCGTTTGTATTTTCTACCCTGGCCTTCATTATTATTGTTAATTAAATGAGTAGAATAACCGTTTCGGACAATATCTAGGCCGTAATAAAGACAAACTAATGCAAATTGTCGACGTTCTAATTACAAAGTAAACTGTCGTGTTTCACGCAGTTAAGTTGCGAGGTTATAATATTATCTCTGTCATGAAACAGCTTATCCTTTATTTTAGGTGGTTTATTGTCCATTGTTTGAGTGTCATGTTTATCGACCATGCGCTATAATAGTCAATTGGCTAATGACGTGCTGGTTAGTTGCTGTGTTAACGACCTTGTGTCACAATAAAGATGATTAGCGTCGCCCTCCTCCTTTCTCCAGACTTGGGACTGGCATTGCCTTAGTACGAGCGGAGTTCATGACGTGCTGAACTGTCAACCGAGAGGTGCCGGTTCAAATCTCCGCCTGAGCAGAAATTTGTTCCTGGACTTCGGTTATACCTACGCTCCCTATAGCCAACCCAGTTTTAATGAGTATACCGTTGGTGAAGATCAGACAGCGAGAGGTAGAAGACTGGCCATCCTCCTTCATATGCCGAGACTAAGAAAAAAAATGAAGTCGCTAGCAATTCGGGTACTTGTCGGTTTTACGACCCCCAAAAATTCTTCATATCGTCACTTTAAAATGGAAGCTGGATTGATGAAAAAAATTGTTTCCCGATATGGAAGTGGAATTGATGAAAACATTCCTGTGTTTAAACAGAAGCTGGATTGATAGAAATAATTTTTTCCGTAAATAGAAGCTGGATGGATGAAACTAAGTTTTCGATTGAATATATCCTGTATTTTAGCGTATTTTATTATTTATCTTGTCTGCCTGCGTAAATGGAAGTTGGATTGATGAAAATAATTCTTTGCGTAAATAGTAGTTGGATTGATGGATATGAGGAATTTTAAATCACGTAATATATGAAGAATTTTGGGGGTCGTAAAACCGACAAGTACCGCAATTCGTACCCGTGGCTGTCTCAGAGCTATAGCTTAAGGGACTTCTTCTTCTGGACAATGCTGCTCCGTACTAGATTCATTGAGTTTGGTAGGACTCAGTCTTTGCCAAGTGGTTTCAATGTCAAAGAAAGTCTAAGTTAATCAGGAGGATAAGTCAATTCAACGATAACATTAGTCATTTTATGGTGGATGAGTCACTATTTCAAAGACGAGAATAACAATAATATTATTTAGTTTGGCAGTTGCATGAGTTGACTCATTGATGTAGAATCAGAGCAAAGATTATTACACCCGTTATTTCACCCGTTATTTTTTTCAACGTATGCTAATATCCCGTTGTATTTTGAAACATTGTACAGCAGGATTTTACAAAAAGAGTTTCATTGTTCAAGAGCGTCAATGTTCTAAATATAAAAGTTCACATCACAGCGAAAGAAACGTGATAACAGAGAGACCTTCGACAATATGCACAACAGAAAACCGCTTCACTCAATTACTAAACTCACTCACTAACCGACGCGTTAGGCAAGCTAGATAACCGCTGAAGCAGCTGTACACGTCTCCAATCTTAAAATAGCTTTCACGTGTGCCATGGCAACCAGAGACACCCACAAAACCATAACAACCTTTAACACCCATGTTTACAATACTAAATAGTAACGTCCACGTTTTACTATGGCAACCAGTGGTGTCTATGGTGGCCATGGCAACACGAGTAATTCAAAAAGATTATGAAACAGATCGTGATGAAATCACAAAACAACAATCACAAAAGTAGACAAGCGATTTAAAATTCTTATCTACAAAAAGTGCTACTTAAAACAAAACGAAGCGAAGATCATCGACATACTGCCTATTCACAACTGCTTGAGATCAAATTTTGCAAATTTTTTAAATCGAGAATGCAATTTCAACAAAGAAGATTAGACTATATCGGGTATTTTTCTTTTGACAATATTGAGGTAGCCTATTGTTTGGTACTTTCAAGCAGTATGTTGTGCACATCCATTAGCAATTATAGTCTGCAGGTATACAGGCCGATAAAAATAAGGACTTTGATACCGAGGAACAAACAATAGAAATCAATATCGTATACCTGCCGGTTCAGTGACAATGAAACATGATTCGTGTCAGATAGCCATGCTTTAGAGTTGTTGGAAGATCCCAAAAATAACCACATAGAAATACCCTGACGCATACTTGTCTCAAAAGTGAACCTTCAATTTTAGAGAGACACAACAGGAGTCGAACTCTAGACTCAGAAGTCTAAAGGCCGATTTTTATCACTCACCCCATGCACATTCCCAAAATCAACGCAATAATTTCGCTTTTTACTCACAGGGCAAAAAAATTACTCCTCAAGCTCCCTGTAAAACGTTCATTATAACTCGAATTCTGATATGAGTATGAACCCCAAAATTTATTAAGATTTGTAATATAGGCCTAACTTCATTTAAATATGACCTGAATGGTTACTAAAGTTATAAGGTTTGCGGCTAGTGTAGAACACCGTAAATTGCATAGGCCTACCATCCCAAATACATTCCGATAATAAAATATAACATCAACTTATTTTAAAATGGTGCCTAAAATGGCTTCCTAGGTTAGGAAAACAAGAGTATTACAGCCAATCATACACAGTGAAAAAATAAATTCAAAGATTAAGTGATGAGGGGCTAAAGCAAATTTTAATACATTGCAGTGTAACACTTTTTGAAGGCGCGCAACGTAGGCCTAAGCTACGCCGCAAAGGTTTAGGCTTCTGTGAAAGTGATCGTCAAGAAATTCAAAAGAGCAATCCTTAGGCCTAATAATCGGCAATTTTCTTTCAGTTTTGACATCCATAATTTGATGATAATTAATCCTAATAATCGTTCCATTGTTTTGCATCTTACTAGCGGTATGAAAGACAAAATATGGCGCAATAGCAATTGGTAACTTTCGTTCTGCTTGATTATTAGATTGAAACTTCAAATATGAGGACACATCACTTAGCCTATCTTTACTTCGCCTAAGATTGAAACATAACAATTCTGTTGCTTATCACAGCCACGGTAAAATGTCTGCCAATTTACAACTTCAAGCACACGTAGCAGTCATATTTTGCGGCAAGAAAATTGATTAACGTGGATTGTAGGCTACGATGATCAGGCATAGTACCAGATGGATTTCGGAACCTATAAAAATATTTGGAGCAAGTATGCAGAAGGGTTCTTGTGCTGGCCCTGTCAGCGACATTGGTTAGAGCGTATGTCCCATATTCCACTGTGCGTGAGGATGCCGATTCGCATACCACTGGTGGCTTATTTAAGAGATTTGGAACTCGGGCTAGCACGGTCCGTACACGGGGAACTGAAACGGCGTGTCATCCATGAAAATGGGCAGCATGAGTGAAGGATCTCACCCGATCAATTCATTGAAAAATAAGCTGGGTCGCATCCATACGGTCGCTATAGAAAAAAAGTGTACATTTACATTGATATGTTCGTGACCGCAGGACTCGCCGAATTTCGATTAAGCACGCCCCCTATCATGGTCCACTGAATAAAAGTGCTACGCAAATTCAGATTACATTTTACCTGACGAGAGATCTGAGAAAAAACCTGGAGAAGTGGGCAACCGAAGAGGTGTAGGCTACAGGTGCAAATCAAAAACAACACAGAGTATGTCAAGACGGAAAGGTTTCTTAAATTGATCGCAGGGTGTCGCAGCTGTTGTTTGGTCGTCGTCATTCGCCAGGTGGCCACCGCCGCGGTCACTTGTAGTACTCGTTGATTGCGTAACCGTCGACGTAGAGCAAGTAACGCCCGTCGTCCATGCGAATGAGCTTCGCCTGGTGACAGGACTGAGCTTCTGGTAGGTTGATGAGGAAATCGTAGACGTAGCCTAGCGATGGATCGTGACTCGGCTTCTGAAGGAGAGGAAAACGAGAGGACAGTTGTAAAGAGAAGACAGTAGAGAGCGTGTTTGTGTGTGTGTGTGTATGTGTGAGAGAGAGAGAGAGAGAGAGACAGACAGACAGACAGACAGAGAGACAGAGACAGAGACAGAGACAGAGACTGAGACTGAGACAGAGACAGAGACAGACAGACAGACAGACATAGAGACAGACATACAGAGACAGACAAAAGAGAGACAGAAACAGACAGAGACAGAGACAGAGAAAACAGAGAGACAGAGAAAACAGAGAGACAGAGGACAGAGACTGAGAGATAAATAGGCAGGTAGACAGACAGAGACAGAAAGAGAGGGAGAGGCAGACAGAGAAAGAGAGACAGACAGACACAGAAAAAGCGATCGGTCGGTGAGTAGGTATACGTAGGGAGATATGTAGATACGTATATAGGGAGGATGGAAAAGGGTGGATTTTGGAAGGTAGACAGTGCGATGGACCATACAGGTAGGTAGGTAGATGGGCAATAAGGTTCTTAAGTAGGTAGGTCTAGATATTCGTGGTAAATGATCCGTAATACAGTAGAAGAGTTTCACGATGCAAGTAAATTCATAATCGAAAATTCATAGTCTAAAATTCAAATTCTAGAACTCATATACTAAAATTCATAATCTCAAATTCATTTTCTAATATTCATCTGCCAAATATTCAAATCCTAAAATTCATATTCTAAAATTCAAATTCTAAAATTCAAATTCTAAAATTCAAATTCTAAAATTCATATTCTAAAATTCATATTCTGAAAATCACATTCTAAAATTCATATTCTAGAAATCATTTTCTAAAATTCATATTCTAAAATTTATTGTGTAGCCTACATAGAAGACTGGCTGGCGTCTGTTATTCGAGATGTTGTTCAGTCAATGTTCGTGCATCTTATATTAAATGTGGGAAATTAACATATAGGAAGTCAGTTATCATGGTCGACTGAAGTTTCACGATTCAAGTGAGCAGTGAAGTGTAAATAAGGGAAACAAGAGCAACAGACGAGCAGCTGGCAATTGCAAGTGACGGAGCCATCGAGTGGGTGATATTATTGTGGGGCGCGGTGGTGTAGGGGTATGTTCGGTGCCTTGCAGCCGGAGGGTTGTGGGTTCGAATCCACCTCAAGGGGGTATGTTTGGTGCCTTGCAGCCGGAGGGTTGCGGGTTCGAATCTACCTCAAGCCGCCGCGTAGGGACCCTGGGCAAGTCCTTCACTCGCAATTGCTCATGCGCTTCGGCGTGAAACTCCGATTCAGTGTCCGCGCTGTAGTCAGGAGCGCCTCTGAGTAGAAATCTTGAAGGGGCGCTATATAAATATCTGAAATGAATGAATGAATGAATGAATTATTTAATTTCGACTTATTTCTGGAGCAAAACCATCTGCATATGAAGGGCCTTGAGGGAATAGCGGCCAAGGATATAGAGGCAAAAGATATAGAGGCCAAGGATATAGAGGCAAAGGATATGGAGACAACGGATATAGAGGCCAAGGATATAGAGGCAAAGGATATGGAGAAAAAGGATATAGAGGCAAAGGAGATAGAGGCAAAGGAGATAGAGGCGTTGAGTTTGGGTTACCAGGTTAGATTGATTTGGGGCTATCACCTTGTAACGCTAAGTGCGCGGGTTCAAGCTTCGTCCAAAGGAACCTCGAGTAAGTCCCTCACGCCGAATTGTTCAGCGCCATCGATTGACACTTTGCATTAGGCCTAGGTGGTGACGCTTAAATGTAATTCAAATAGCCGCTTCAAGAGAATTTATTGAGGGGCTTTCCAAACAAATATATACATAAATAAGCTAATACTAAGAAATGAAGCAATAATAATGATTGCAAAGTTAATAATAAGAAACTGTTTCTCGAAATCGAACCTGCATGTTGATGGTACAACCGTTGCACCAGATCTCAGTGGAATCGCGGTTGTACATGACCGTTGTTTCGACGCCGTTGAGCAACCAGTACCAGACGGTGGTAAGATCGGTTGAACCAGGTGGACCACTGGCACACGCGCCACCACCATCCTCGGACGAACTACAACCAGAAAAAGAAGAAGACTGGTAAAGAGATGAGGATCTAACTCCACCACTGTTCGCACTCTGACAGTGCCAGTCCCAAGCCTGGATAAAGGAGGAGGACGACGCTGATGATCCTTGTTATCACATAGTGTCGTTAAACTGAAACTACTACTAGATGTGTATCTTTTCTCAACTGCGGGTTCTATTGCCATTGGGTATTGCAGAGGACAATCAGTGTTCTGTAAGATTGGGTTAACATCTTCATCTGATGATGGGGGAAAATGATTCCCTGGGTCGAAATGGTCTCACTCTGTTCTCCCTCTCCTACGAATAGCACCCTATCGCCATCCATTTATACATTTAAATCGGTTCAGAGATTTATATAGCTCCCCCTCAAGATTATCTACTCAGAAGGAACGTTGCCGACCCAACTCCGGTTAAAGAGAACAGTCAAGTGATAGTTGTTCTTGCACGATTTAACCTGAAAGGATAGTTCATGCAGTGTTCCATTCATGTCTTAAATGCATCGTAGCTGAGAGTCCCCCAGGCCTCGGAAACCTCTGTGATTGGTAGCGCGGTTGAAGCTGACCGTAGATGACCTCTCCATTTCGGAGCGGTTAGGTGGCGATCGTGAGTTCTTAGGGCAGCTGAATCCAGGTATCAAGATTGTCTTAATATGTTAAAATGTTGTTGGGTTGGGAAGTTGAGGTAAACGAAGTACAACAAAACAAAGTTGGATAGAAATGGACAGTGGGCAGGAAGAAGATAAGGAAAAACAGACACAATAAGAGAGAGTGAGGAGAGAGAATGACGGAGAGAAAAAATGAGACAGAGAGAGACAGACAGACAGACAGACAGACAGATAATGGGAAGAATGGAGAGAACTACGGCGAGAGAAAGAGATAGACAGAGATACAGAGACACAGAAACAGAGACACAGAAACAGAGACACAGAAACAGAGACACATAAACAGAGACACAGAAACAGAGACACAGAAACAGAGACAGAGGTACAGAGACACAGAAGCAGAGACACAGAAACAGAGATAGAGGTACAGAGACACAGAAACAGAGACACAGAAACAGAGACACAGAAACAGAGACACAGAAACAGAGACACATAAACAGAGACACAGAAACAGAGAAAGAAGAGATATATAATAGTGGACGGTGTAAATTATTAACAGTTAGAGCAATTTCCAGTTTATGGGCAGTATTGCTTCTCTCGATCTCAAAGTCACTCCAAACAATGACAAAATATCTCTACTCTATGGCGAAAATTCTGTCCTCAAGTCCCAACATGCCTGCAATGTCACCGGTGAACAATAGTTTCCATAGACAATGTTTGGCTGCTTTAGTTTACTTGAGTACAGCTGCGCAATTTCAATGCAATGGTGTCGCATAGGTTGTAATATCAAATAATGATCTACTGTTTTTCTGTAAAATTCGACGGACAACACTGGCATCCGCTGCCATTAGAAATTTGTAAAACAAAGCACAATCATGAATTTGTAATTACAGGACGGCTCTATTGAGGTGGCGCAAAGTAAATTTACAGTTGGTTTCCATTATTTACTGTTTGCTATGCGGATC
The DNA here is from genome assembly GCA_020284085.1 of Aporrectodea caliginosa. Classification (NCBI taxonomy): domain Eukaryota; kingdom Metazoa; phylum Annelida; class Clitellata; order Crassiclitellata; family Lumbricidae; genus Aporrectodea; species Aporrectodea caliginosa. The sequence continues at coordinate 566,011 of JACEVL010000544.1, read as the reverse complement.
GAAGTGGTGTGAAAACACTGGAGTCGATTCCAGCTGAGGGAACAATAACCTATGGCTACACAACAAGACGACTGTTTTATAATTAACGCCGCCGCCATGAATAGACGCCATTATAGACTCAGTTGTCATAGTGCTGATCCAATGGCGTCGGAACTCACCTGGACAGACAGAGAACAACGAAAGGCGCCATACAAATATCCAGACTAGACTAGAATAGATATTTGAGTGCATAGCCTACTAATAAGGTTGCATTGAATAGATAGCATGCCCATAAATTATTCTGAAGATATTGAGTGGCAGACTAGCGTACGGCTGTCCTTTAAACTGTTCTACCCATAAGGGGTGAATCACGCGAATTGTTCTCAAAGCAAGGGCGTCGCTGCAAGAGAAAACCGGCTTCACCCGAACTTCTTGATGTTCGGTCGGGAAACAAGAGCGCCTCTGGATCTCGTCCACGGGAGACCCTCGGATGCTGACTGTGGTACTCCTGAAAAACCGTTCTAAAGTTGTTTGCAGTTGCCAAGTGTGCGCTTAAGTCAACTCTGTTTGCCTTTCCGCTTTTCTTTTGTTTCTTCTTTCAAGCTAAAGACAACCAGTTATTAATTCATTCATTTTTCATTTCAGTTATATCGGTTCCTCCGTCTCCTCTTCTGATCTGCTGACAACCGGATTTCGTTCTTCACATGGTATCTCGGGACAACCCATCTGACTTGACGCAGCTGGTTATCTGCGCTTAGCTTTAAGTAGCGCTTTAGATGTGCTCGAGTTTACGATTACGATCACGGACCATAATACAACGCTACTCAGAATTACTTCGGAGAAGTGTAAATTTTAAGATCACTAAAAATATATAATTATATGCCTATACGTAATTTAAAAAATGCATATCGAGCATATGTATATATTAATGCAGTTACATGTATATTTAATGTACATTTATATATTGGAAAGCGTTTGGCTTTTTGATAATTGCGTTGAATCAGCAAGCGTACAAAGGAAAATCTGACTTTTTGGATTTATGACTAATAATATTTTCTTTTATTCAACAATCCGGTTGACAAACCGCAACCGGTTACAGTGTACAATTATGCAATTGAAACAATTCACAAGAACACAAATGACTGAAGACATAAATCTTAACTACTGACAGAACAGACAGCCTGCAATGCACGGCGCTAATAGCAGCCTACAAAGCATGTCCGCCCTAACGGGTCTCGAACTCGGTACCTCACGCTCTCTGTGCCAGATATTATCCAATGCGCTATCGGGTAAATAAAATTATTAACTTTACTATCACCAATTTTCACTTCCTCATAGGACACCAAAAACTTTATTCTCAGGCTGCTTTTGAAAGACATCTATTAAACCCTAATCTCTTCAATAATTAATCTAATAAAGACATTTAGGTCTCGGACAAAACAATAAAACGTTAAACGGAAAAACCGCAGACCTAAGGCCTACACAAGGTCGCAATTTGTAATCGTGTTGCATTCTGACAATGTGTTAATGAATAAACGAAGATTCTATTCTATTCTATTACTTCAACTATTCAGACACACGGGAGTTTAAGGAACGCAACAAAAGGCTACTTAACCATAATATAAACACAGCTGTAATCTGGAAGCTTCTGTAGAACCTTAATCACAGTGTGATTCTCGTTAACGATAACGATAACGAAAATGTTCGTTAACGAAAATAAAATGATTTAGTTAACGATAACTATAACTATAACTAAAAAATATAATTAACTATAACTATAACTGTAACTAAAATAAAATCTGTAAGGAGAATCACACTGCTTAATCATAATACATAAGCAATTGACGATCGCTCCTAAGCACATCGTAAGCAAGTGGACAGAACCGGAGGATCAGTGCTACCACTCTCCATTTTCAGAAATCCCAAGATCTTCCCAAAATATTCCAAAGATTGGCCAAAAGTGTACAAAAAAATCCGAAGTTACTGAAAAGAAAACGTGGTAAATGAAATATGAAATGCGTTTTAACAATCACAATTGTTCACAAAATGCCTATAGGAACTGGAAAAGATATTGAATAAAAAAATTACAATGTTTACAAGTTACAATAATAATAAACGTCTGAGAAAGCTTTTTTATTATCTGATATGCTGCCACTGTTGGAAAGTACGGTAAAAACTTATCTGTAGACCTCAGAAAAAATCCCAAGATTGCTATGCAAAATCCACGAATCCCAAGTCCAAAACAAAATCCCAAGATCTTTGGAAAAATCCCAAAAAGTGGCAGCACTGCGGAGGATATATAAAATTAGTAATAGGTACGAAATGATTCTAAATAAATGGTTGTCTAACTAAAATAGTCCATTATCAAATGCCAAAATGTCAGGTCGCCGAAACGTGAAATTGATATTAAATCGTTTTGTGCGTCTCACCTCAGAGTTGAGCAGCTACCTATGAAAAAATAGAACTCTTTGTCTCACCCTTTTTCTTTAATTTTTTTCATAAACTTCTTCTTCGCGGAGGCAGTTAGTAGTATAGACATGTTTCTGAGCTGTATCTGTAGCAGTAGCAGAAAAGGAGAAGAGCGATTTGACTAGACTCTATCGTTCGACGCAGTGAAGTCAATCTTTCTGCCGAAGACGGTTGACTACTGCGTTTGATCCGTCCGTCAGTGTGTCCAGGCGCCGTGTGCGTGTTCAACTCCTGCACCACGTCCGCGTTGACCTTCCTTCGTTGATCCGTCCGACCGTTCGTCCGCAGCTCAGCCGTGTCCTCCACCTCCTCTTCGGCCTTTTCAGTCTTTTCAGCTGGCCGACGACGTCAGCCTTGTCTCAGTGCTTTTGGAGCGGGGTTGCAGAGGCAGGCTGCCCGTCGCACGGCGCTTGCGAGCGGCGGAGGAGAAACGACGACGACAAGCTCCGACGAAGCAGAACTTGTTCGTCTCGCTATGGTGACACCGGCTTGCGTCGATAATATCGACCGACCGGTTGGCTCTAAATGGGTGATTAGACGAAACAAACGTGCAACAGTTGAAGGCAGCAGCCACAGGTGGCATAATGAAGGAGGTGGGGGACGGTGGGCTCGGGCGGCGGTGGTGACGATGAGAAGTGGTGATGACAGAGAGAGTGGTGGTGGTCGCGGCCGTAGACGAGGTGGTGATCACGAGCGCTTGTGACATAAAGGCCCCGATATAAAATTCATCTAAAGGTCAGACCTCTCGGATTTTTAATTGCGCACAACGCATAAAGCATGTCGCTTCCATTGTAAGTCAAATTCAGCGCAGGAAAAAAATAATGTAATATGCAAGTCGCAAAGAGATTTTGATAGACGTACACATATTGCACATGCATATGAAATATTCTAGTAGTCATGCTACGCTTTTAAGACTAAATGTATAGATTTTATAAAAGTGCTGTGTGCGTATATGAGGGCCAAGGAAAAATTTTGGCAGGAAGGACAAGGCATGAAAACTGGGATGGCCTACACGTCATTCCGGTGTGATGAGCGCTGAAAATATTCAGTTGTAAATTCCAGGAGAATGAAGCGTTCCACCTTGTCCCAAGTGTAGCCTGGTATAAGCTGAACGTGAAGGAACACGTTCTGTTTTGCGAGAGCATACATTGAAAAAGCATGAAATGTGCGACTTCAGTGTAAACCAATATGGAGTCTTATCTAGTATCATTTGAGAATATTTGAGAAGACTCTGCCCGTGTATCTTTCCGTCGCAACAATTGTCGGTCTGTCCAGGAGAGTAGCCTACCTGACGCATTTAGATCCGCTCTTGCAATACAGTTGTATCCGTGACATCATTGTGTGTGCACTTCTGAACTTTGGAAGGAGGGCAATATCAAATACAGTTGTTTTTTTATATTGTATTGTATTCTGTTTCATTGATTCGCAGTTTCTCAGCGCTCTCGCGAGTCGCACTGGGCTGGTCGAATTATTCAGGTCACAATACATTTATGACAGATCCAGGTCTATTGTATTGCAAACTTCCTGTGGTCATTTATTAGCCATATCCAAGTCTATTGTACGCTACCTATGGACATGTATTAACCGGATCCCAGTCTATTGTGTGCTTCCTGTGGCCACTCGAGCTGTAAATTCTTGGATCCGAATCGCCCATAAAACGCAACAATCGATAAGAATAATGATAAAGGAATTCAATCGCATATATTCCTCTAAGGTAATTTTCAGGCTTTTATAGGACTACGATCATCCTAACTGTAAAGAGACAAATGCACTGGGCCCTGTAAGCTGAAGCAAGGGTGACTAAATGTGAGAATTAGACATGGGTAGTAAAATTCCTGTTAACATTTATCAGTCTTTAGTTATTACTATTATCAGGCTTTAGTTATTCGTCCCAATGCATAAGGCTAAAGCTGAGTTTGACTGCTGTGGTAAGAGGTCGTTGTCTTAAGGAAGCCATTGAACAGTTTTTTGGTATTTATTATTATTATTAATATTATTATTAATATTAATATTAATATTATTATTATTATTGTTATTATTATTATTATTATTATTATTATTATTATTATTATTATTATTATTATTATTATTATTATTATTATTATTATTATTATATATTTTATATTATAAAGATTTATAAAGCGAAGGTCAATATAATAAAATACGTCACAAATGCGCTAGTAATATCTCAGTTTAGTCAGACGATGTGAACTGGTCAGTCTTCAATTTCTACCTGAACTTTCGCTGAGCCGGACACACCGTGGATTTTGGGACCACACTAAGTCGCAGCGCTTTCCCGAAAGCAATCGAGAAGTTGTTGATGTTGACACACAATCTTTGTCAACGTATAGTAGAGCGCCATTGCGTGAAAACACAAATGTTTGTTTCACCTTCGGCCTTCGGGTGCTCTTAGATTGACGCATTTGAAAAAACTCTGGTTGATCCTGGATCGAAACAGTTCAACGGCTGTCTCCAAAAACTTAAAGATTCAATCAATCAATATAAACTTGATAAAGCACCCCTCCGAGATACCGGCTGAAAGGCGCTCCCGGACCAGTCGCGGCTGAAAAGAACGGTTTTTAGAGATGAGTAACAGACCGAGGAATTTGTCGGTTTGTAGCAAACGTGACAACAACAGAAGTATTGTATTTAAGATGTTGTATTGTATAAGAATCTGTTGCTGGCTCTGCAATCTGGAATGGGCTCCCAGTGGATCTACGCCTAGTGGATAGAGCCGTTGCGGCCACGTCCTTCTCTAACCTTCTCTTTAGCCGGGGTTGGGTCGGGAGCGCTTCTGAGTAGATAATCTTGAAGGGGGCGCTATACAAATCTCTTAAATGAAGAAAAATTACTAATTTGATGCATTCAAATTAATCAGAGAAAATTATAAGAATGTGTAAGACGATGATGTGAGCTAATTTGACTGTGAGGTGAACAGTTGTGCATTTATGTATCTCAGAATTTATATAATTTCTAAAAGCACTCAGCTCACCTTTCCAAGCTCATTATTTGTTTAGTGCCTCAATAACTCAGCCACTCTCCACTTCATTTCTGCCTGTCCATATCATAATTACTATTTTGTTATTTTATTACTCTGTTTTATGTTTTTAGAATACTCTTTTTCAAGTTGTTGCATTGCATAGGAAAAAACATTTCTATTTCTGCATTCAAATTAAAAATCAGCATCGAAATACAGCATAATAAATCGATCAGCAAATAATAGGTTAATTATTCAATTAAAAGACTGCGTTTTCGTAACATGTAGACATCATCAGTGTCAATACTTGGCAATCTAATTGCAGGCGTGTCTTCATCGATTGCATATGCGAGGGAGTATGTGTGCTGGATGACACGGCGGAGGAAGACCCTCCCCCTCCTACCCTCCCACCGTTCCATCCATTGCGCACACCCCTTCGCCTCATCATCGCATTGAATCCGTCCTGTATCGGTCTCTTTTGTTCTGCTTCCGATGCCATGGTGTTGCCCAGACTCAGTACCTTTATGCGCTGATGTGTGAAAAGTATGTCTGCGTGTGTGCTTTTGTATCCGTGTGTGTTTTTGTATCCATGTGTGTCTCTGTATCCGTGTGTGTCTTTGTATGAGTGTGTGTCTTTGTATCCGTGTGTGTTTTTGTATCCATGTGTGTCTCTGTATCCGTGTGTGTCTTTGTATGAGTGTGTGTCTTTGTATCCGTGTGTGTCTTTGTATCCGTGTGTGTCTTTGTATCCGTGTGTGTCTTTGTATCCGTTTGTGTCTTTGTATCCGTGTGTGTCTTTGTATCCGTTTGTGTCTTTGTATCCGTGTGTGTCTTTGTATCCGTGTGTGTCTTTGTATCCGTGTGTGTCTTTGTATCCGTGTGTGTCTTTGTATCCGTGCGTGTATGCCCTTTGCTTGTATGTGTGTATGTCTAGGTGTCTATGCTCATGTTGGTGCTTGCACACGTGTGTCTGTCGAAAGTGTCTTTGCTTGACTACGTGTACGTCCGTGTGCCTGTGTCTGTCTTCTTGGTGCTTGTGTACTCGTCTCTGTGTTCGCATTCGTTTGTATTTGTTTGACAGTGTTTTCCAATGTGCTGCGGACTGTGCTGATACTTGTCTTCGTAACTGCATGGTGTCTGTATGTTGTGCTGGTGCTTGTGTTGCATACGTGGCTGTGTCAGTCTCCGTGTCTGTCTTTGTGCGTCTCTTTAGGTGTTTGCTTCGGTGCCTGGATGGTTCTACTCCATAGCTGCATTGCATCGCACATGAATGGGCCACGCTGTTGGTTGCTGATGCTGTAGCGAAGCCCTATTGTCTCGCAGATCGATGTATTGTTTCACTGGTCGGGCCTAACAAAGGTTGCCACACACACAAACACGGACGTTGTTTACGCGCAACACACGGACAAACAGACAGACAGAACGACAGACAGAGGTACATGTCGAAACAGACTTGTTAAGAGTTCTGGGAGTGAAAGAACCGGTCCGCCCCCTTCCGCGTATACTGCCACGCGGAATAAGGGTCGAGAAACACCCCGTGGCCTGCCGGACTGGGAAGGGGTGGGTGGCTGAGAGTGGGGTCGCTGGCCTCGTCAGCCGTTGCTGATCAATTTCCCAAGCTATGACAACAACGGGAAAATCATTAGCGCTGCGGATCCTGGAGAGGATTCCGCGAACAATGAGCGGACGCTTTCGCAGGACCGAACCATCGTACGCGGTGGCAGTTGTGAGCGATGGAAACTATCTCACCGGGTGGGATCCGGGTGTTATTCAGTCCTCTGTGTCATATAGGGTAGGACTTAGACTCAGAAGCAGTGGGTAGGCTGATTAACAGATCCCAGGGTAGTTATTTATAAAGACACTGACTCTGACACGCGTCATGCTCATGTCAGAGCACGTTAAGACCATGACGCATCTATACCATTCTTCAAGCCACCAGCTGAGATGTTGTAAGGGTACATTATCAGATTTAGGTGTATTGTATGTATTTATGAATGTATGTGTGTATGTATGTATGTACATATCTATGTATATATATGTATTTGAAAGTTTGTATGTATGTATGTATGTATTCTATTATATTCTATTTACGGATTTATAAAGCGCCTCTCACAGTACAAACTAATCAGAGGCGCTTTCAGTGCGTATGTATGTATGTATGTATGTATGTATGTATGTATGTATGTATGTATGTATGTATGTATGTATGTATGTATGTATGTATGTATGTATGTATGTATGTATGTGTGTATGTATGTATGTATGTCAGACCTTGTCTGACCTTTCGCCTGATTTTTGTGCATGGTAGTAGACCTACCTAATCTCTACTTAGTAAGCTAGTTAAGTTTTTTTGTTTTATATTGTATATTGACTCAACAGTGTTGAGCAATTGTTTCAGTTTCACTTTCCTTTCCTTACCTTGTTTTCCTGTTTTTGACTCATTTAGTTTCTTTTCTGTTCTTTTACTTTAACTTTCACTTGGTCACTGCAAGTATGTTTTCAATTATAATCTTTCTTTAAAGGCCACCATTAATTTTCTAATGTAATCTGTAATTTGGTGTCCCTAGTTAGCGGGATTCTTTATCCCTTTAGGGCCTCCTTTTTTGTAGCCGTGTTGAAATTTATATGTAAACCTGATGATTTTGTTTAATTTGGTTGCAAAATAAACATTTTGATTGATTGATTGATTGATGTATGTATATAAATATTAATTTATGTATTTAAGACATGCATGTATCAATCAATCAACCAATTTATTTCCTTCAACCAACATGTTTCAATTATGGCAGCATACGTAGAAACTTATATTAGAGTCTAATAGTGGTTACCAAGGGGGAGACCCAGAAGGGATGACGAATCCCGCTAATAAGGCCACTTAGTAATTGTGGATAATAAAAAGTCACAATAGCGCATGACAGCGAGTTCAATTGGTACAGGAACACAATAGCGTTTACATGAGCAACATGTTATCAATAAAACTTGAACTTCTTGTAGAGTAAGAATGAATTTCGCAATCAAGGAGGAAGAGTTGTCTATAATAAATGACTGGTAATGAGTTGTGTTCATAAAGATACATGAATTCACCTATCTGTGCCGTCCTAATTTGTTCGAATTTTAGTAAGTAAAATTCTAGAAATAGGCCTAGTTGACTTTTATGAGAACCGTACCAAACGCCAGCCACGCAACGGATAACTCGATCGTTTATGTAAAAATATTAATGGTCAGCCTTTGTAGATTAGATTTACAAGTAGAGGTCCATATTAAATTGCAATGGGCAAGGTAGGGATAGATGAGGGTGTAGTAGAGGGTTTGCCGAACATTGAGTGGCAGTCGGTAGGAAGCTCGTTTTAGAATTCCAACATTCTTAGCTGTTTTAGAAGAAATAGCTTTTATATGATCTTTCCAAGATAAATGCTGGTCTAACATCACACCTAAAAATTTGGATGAGGTTACTAGATTAATTGGATGCCAATCAAAACGTAAAGTATTAGAAGTGGTGGAAGAAATTTTTCGATGGAACCCGAATAGAATGTAATTGGTCTGATCTAAGTTAAGTGTTAATTTATTGGCATGAAACCAATTAGCAATCTGAATTAGTTAGGCATTCACTACTTGGTATAAAGAGGTAAGGGAGCTCTGTATGTGGGTATAAAAGATGTTAGTGGCTCATGTATTCATTTTATGTGTGTACGCATGCGTATACAGTACAATACAACTATACAACGGATCTTTGAAATCGCCCTTCTTACTAAGGTTGCCCCAAGCTCAGAAGTGCACACGCCTCGGCGGCGCAGAAGCAATTATATTGCTGAGCAGAGCAATATTATTGTGCGCGAAGGACTTTCTCAAGGTCCCTACGCGGCGGCTTGAGGTGGATTCGAACCTGCAACCCTCCGGTTGCAAGGCACCGAACATACCCCTACACCACCGCCCCACGTATGTATTTGCATGTATAAATGTATGTATTTTTGGATGTATGCAGCAAATGACTGCGCGATGTCTTGATAGTAAGAGATTCTTTGAGTGACAGGAGACGCAACAATTGTCCTTAGTATATGCGTGTATGTATGTGTCAAAGCATCTGCACTTTTAGGAGTCACAACAGCGTACTGCACTGTACAATACAGTTAGATAGATTTAAAGCAAATGTTGGAGTCCAGTTACCATTAAGGGTTATGCTAGATTCGGGTTTGATTAAAGTCCTTAAAAAATTTTTTGTCTTTAACGTACGAGTTGGCGATCTCTTAGCTCAGTTTAAAAACCCACATAGTCCTTAGTATGAAGATCTATGTTAAATTCAGTTTGCGTTTACTGAACAAGCGTAAACCGAATCTTACGCCACGAGGTACGATTTATTCGTGCCACAAAATGACTGCGCGATGTCTTGATAGCAAGAGATTCTTTGAGTGATAGGCGACGCAACAATTGTCGGTCTATTAAATGGTTAGGTTCCGATCATGCACCGTCAACGATGGCAACACGAGATGACAGGCGGAGGAAGGAGGACGAAGGAGAAAGAATGGCACACTGCACGTGCCAACACACACCACGGCTGTTAACCTGCTGTTGATGATGTTGTTGTTGATGTTTTTGCTGTTGCTGACGAAGGCAGTGATTATGATTATGATGATGATGATGACGATGATGATGATAATGACGATGATGATAATAATAATAATAATAATAATAATTGTGACGGTGATGACAATGACGATGATGATAATGGTGACGATGACGGTGATGATGATGATTATGATAATGGTGACGGTGATGATGATGATGATGATGATGATGATGATGATGATGATGATGGTTACGGTGATGGTAATGATGATAATCATATTGGTAAAGGTGATGGTGATGGTGAAGACGATGATGATGATGATGATGATGATGATGATGATGATGATGATGATGATAATGCTGACGGTGATGATGATGATGATGATGATGGTGACCATGACGACGACGCTGATGATGGTTATAATAATGATGACAATGTTGATGCGATGGTGATGATGTTGACGATGACACTGGCATTCCGGTGAAGCACTTGCTGGCCCCAACAATCAACAGCATGGATCGTACCTGATAAACATTTCTCTACACTTAACGTCTATCCATTCACAATGCTTCTATGTCGATCGTGAACATTGCACTTTGTAGGCCAACATGTGTATTACAACTTGCCAAGCAACAATTTGATTGCCAAATAGGATCCATTCCACAGGATCTTGGCTGACTCGAGTAACCGCTTATTTACTGAAAGCTGTTGACATAGATCAAGTTACCTTGCTGGTCCATTTTATGTGAGTGCGGTCTTTGACATCATTGACCACGGCTACTCCGCCACTGATCGTATACTCTGTCAGTGCCAGTCCAAAGCCTGGATAAAGGAGGAGGGCGACGCTAATGGTCTTTGTTACCACACAGTAGTCTTTAAACAGTAAACAAGCAAGCATTGACCACAACTTTTTCTTACATGTAGAGTGCCTTGTGACATCTTTCGGTATTGTAGGTAGTCCTCTGCAGTGGTTGCGTCCGTCCCTTTCTGACAGTAGTAACCATGAAGGGGCGCTATATAAAATCTTGTAATGAATGAATGAATGAATAATGAATGAATAATGAATGAAGTCACTCAGGACGGTGAATTTGGTTTAGTCGCTTCATGACCTGTTGGATCAACTCTCAGTTGATATGCATCAAGATTCCATTCTGGGTCTGCCTCTTCGTGCCCTGTATTAGGCTGTATACCGAAGTCAAGTTCTTTCGTCCCTGGGGCTTGCTGATGATACTCAGGCATGCATTCACGGCCTAGCTGTAGATGCAGTTACCTTGCTCCAGAAAATGCCTGAGCCATCTGAGGTGCTTCTCCGCTTCTGTGTAGTCCACCACCTCATGTTCAACTCCTCTAGAATCCAACTGATATGATAGACTTGCATTACTTGTAGTTTCAATTTCCAAGGCATCACTTTCTACTTGACCTTAGTGGTGGACCAGAGCGTCAGAGACTGACCTTATCTGAAATTGCGAAGACAACGAGTAAGTAAGTAAGTAAGTATGGTGTTTAATACATCATTTGCGAACGCACAATGAGACAACAGTTATACAATGATAATGATAAAACGTGAAAGTAATAATATCGTTAATAATAACGTGTAAATAGTGTCTGCTAGTGAAACAGGATTACTAACTGTACAACATCCTACTTATAAATCCCTTCCTAGTGAGGGGGGTCAGAGTGCGGAATAGTACGGTTGTAAGAACGAGGTCTAAGGGAGTATCCGGTTTCACGGATGGGAGGGAGCAATCCGTGAAGGATATGATGTCAATGTAGAATATACAGCTGTTATTTATCGACGTCAAATCAGCACTATTTTCCACTCGCTCAGTTCCTAAGGTTACTTCTACACTGATGCATTCATTCATATGCACTAGGGTCGAATATGGTTACACATAGGGATGAGCCGATTATCTGTTCGGAAATCGGATCGGGCCGGATTTTGCACTAACCGGCATTAATCGGAATCGGCGATCCCAGGACTACCGATCCAAATTCCAAACAAGTAATATTTAATCTTAATTCATTAAAAGTCCGTATAAATAATGAAATTGTTGCTCGACGTGGCAACAAAATGGCGGACAGTGAGGCTTTTTTCTTATGCCAAGCGGTTTCAAACTTTCAAATGATAATTTCTTTTAAATTGTTCAGTGCCTAAACTCTCATTGGAATTACATCTAGCGAGAATATACAAGATTTTGTTTTCATTTCTGTTTTATTAACTATTCGGATCGGAATCGGAATCGGCGAAAATAGCAGGCCAACTATCCGGATTCTGAAATCGGTAAAAAAAATGCTAATCGGCTCATCCCTAGTTACACCATCCACGCATGCCTCTCTCATTTGGATCCACAGTTTAACGGCAGCTTATGACAACATAGGCCGTTGCCGCCGACAAAGATTTTTTTGGCATATTACAGCTCTTCTCTCTCAATTTGCGCATTAGTCAATTTAAATCTGCTCTAAACGCCGCCGCTCCATTAATCGATTGGATTCGAGAGTTCGCTCATGTTTCTAGACTTATGTGATGACCTGCATTTTGCCCAGGCGAAGTCGCATTGAGTTTAAGATCTTATTACTCTATGTATGAAGGCAATGCAGTGCACTCAATGCGTTTTGTAGCCATAACCATAGCCATAAATTTTATTGCTTCTTGTAGCACTAAATAACATAACAGTCAAGTTCAAGGCGTTCGCTGATTGACAGGAAGCACTGGAGAGAGACCCTTAGCATAATATAATAAATGTAATAGAACTACTCGTGTACATGTACGTATATATATATATGTATATATATGTACATATGTATAATATATATGTATATATGTGTATATATATATATATGTGTGTGTGTGTGTTTTGTGTTTGTGTGTGTGTGTGTGTGTGTGCTGTTTGTGTGCTGTTTGTGTAATTTGCTGCAATATGGTATTGGACAACGTCTCAAGGAAATCGACATTTGCATAGTTGCCTGTATACGGAAAGAAAGAACGAATCACATGCTAATCATGCAGAAGTGGTTATAGTGGTTGCATTGGCTATAAGCAATATTTATGGAGTTACACATTTACATCTAACAAGGAATAGATGCCCTATATATATATATATATATATATATACATATACTCATGTGGAAACTAAAGTTTCTATGGATATCTATGATTGATTAATGCATATAAATAAGTTATTTATATATAATTATATATATATGTGTGTGTGTGTGTTCGTGAACGTGTGGGCGCTCAAAGACAATGTCAACGTGGGTGGTATTTTTACAGAAATGAAAAGGTGGAACCTGGTTTATTGTCTGCTTTGTCTAACATCGTTTTACATGTCGCGGTCTCTATCTGTTCAATGGAGCGACTGTTGCTTCGTAGTTTCGCTGTGTTGCATCCTTTGCTGTTGTCACTATTGTCTCTGCTTCGTTCTCTTCTCTGCTTCGACGAATGGCTTCCAACCTAGTGTGGCTACGCTGTGTTCTATTCTTCTAAATGTTTTTGTCTAACTACTAGACACGCGGGCTCATTGCATGGTTGTGTGCTGCCTGCCCTTGTGAATCAGGGTGTTTAGGTTCGAACACCGTTTGAGATAATTCTTAGCACGCAGTCGCTATAGAGTCACCATATTATGGAATGTATGTATGTATGTAAGTATGAGACCTTGTTATAGCGCCCCTTCAAGATTTCTATTCAGAGGCGCTCCCGACTACAGCGCGGACACTGAATCGGAGTTTCACGCCGAAGCCCATGAGCAATTGCGAGTGAAGGACTTGCCCAGGGTCCCAACGCGGCGGTTTGATGTGGATTCGAACCCGCAACCCTCCGGCTGCAAAGCACCGAACATCCTCCTACACCACCGCGCCCCACGAATGGTTTGAATGATAATACTATTTCAGTTAACGTTATACCAGAGCTTTTAAAAGGAAGATGCATATAGCTGTTGAGCATTTCTCAACTCCACCACTGTTCGTGCTCTGTCGGTGCCAGTCCCAAGCCTGAATGAAGGAGGAGGACGACGCTAATGGTCTTTGTTACCACACAGTGATCGTTAAACAGTAAACAAGCAAGCAAGTTGAACATTTCTGGTAAATTGCAGTACAGTGGTTCCAACGCAGCTGAAATATTTCCGAAACCACTTTAGACCCGTGCTATGATAAGATGTCATGTCTCTATTAATGTACAAATAAACGATCACAGATTATTTTCCTACGACTGTACGATTATTGAAAATTGATCTTCTCGAGCATTTAGGTGTAACAAAATGTCTGCCATCTCCAGACATGAAGAAGCCATCGGAGGCGTGTCCAATCTGTATGGATTAGGCAGCCATCCATCCATCCATCACCTATTGCAATTGAGTTGAGCATTTCTGGTAAATTGCAGTGGTTCCAACGCAGCTGAAATATTTCTTAAACCACTTTAGACCCGTGTTTTGATTAGATGCCTCTATTAATTTAATGCACAAATATACGATGCAAGATTAATTATTTTACTCTGACTGTACGATAATAGAAAATTGATCTTTTCATTATTTGTCTGCCCTCTCTAGACATGAAGCAGCCATCGGAGGCGTGTCCAATCTGTATGGATTTGGCAGCCATCCATCACCTATTGTTTCCTGGACATTGTTGCGGTGCTTTTCTACAGCTTCTTCTTTGTTTGTCTCTGTGTGTGTGTCACTCTCTCCTTATCTCCCGTTTTCCCTTCCTGAATCGAGATTCTGAAGACCAATGGAAGCCAGTAATTTGTTGAGAAAGATCATCTGCATAGACGGAATTGGTAAGGAGAAAAGTCAGCCACGTGGCTACTTTGGCGATATATGCATCATACATGAATACATATACTTATATCAATAAATTCATTTATACATACACGCATACATGCAATGTATGTATATATATATACATGTGCATATATATATCATGTGATCTGTCTGTTTTAAATTTCCATACTTATGCTTGGTAACTTATGACTAATCTGAATCACAACTTGTAAACTATTCTCTTGAAACAGTAAAAGGATTGATTGATATATGAATGCATGTATCTATGTACATACATACACAAATACAAGAAACCGTCCTCAAACAGATTACCACTTATGAATATTCATAGATTACCACTTATGAATATTCATAGATTACCACTTATGAATATTCATAGTTTATAACTTATTAACTTATGAATATTCATAGACATTCATCACTCGGGGACCTAGATATATTAACATCAAAGAAAAAAGAATATTGATGAATACAACACCTGATGAAGAATAGCGTACATGTCGTTAGGCATTATATAGACCTGCCTTTAGGCCGCGACTAAATTGGCATAGTCGACTGCTCAACCTGTTCTGACATGCCTAGTCGTAGAACGTGCACTTGCTAAAGCGAAGGACAAAACGGTCTACCTTTTTCCTCGCCCAGACGAACCGAGACAATGCCTTCTAAAAGACAATGCCCGCGCCAACAGACTTCTGTCGCCATAACTGTAAACGATTTTTGGCTTAAGGAGTAAAATATTCATCAAATTTTCATATCTGTCAATGATTTTCACCGCCCCGTCCAAATGGTATTACTGCATACCAGCGCCTTTGAACCAGTGTTTAATCTAGTCCCCTTGCTGTCGGGGGGGAATTGAGGGTTCGGGGGTATCCAGCTTATTATAAAAGTTGACGACCGGGGGTAGTGACGAGTGTTACCAAGAACAAGACTTCAAAAATTTTTCCACGAATTTTCGAGGGGGGGTAGTAACGAGAGTTTTCCAAGGATTTTCAAGGGGTAATAACAACAATTTTCCAACAATATTCGAGGGGGGTAGTAACAAGCCTTTTCCAAGAACAATTTTCGACGGGGGGGTAGTATCGAGAGTTTTCCAAGACAAAATTACATGTCTTTAATTTTTCTTCTGCCAAAAATTTCATCTCTTTCATTTTTCTGGGAAAATCTCAATCCTGGGGAACTTTACCCCCAGAGACGTCTAGATTAAACACTGCCTTTGAACGGATTTAATAGCTCTCTGCAGAAATGTCCGGACATGTATAAGTTCAGTGCGTGTCCTCGTGTGTGCGGGAACCTACAACTGGGGCTATCTCCTTGTTATCACAGCACTGTTTGCTATTTGAACTTCTGTTCACACCGAAATTTTACGTTATTATTTTTTCTTCAAACGTTATTATTTTTTCTTCAAACGTTATTATTTTTTCTTCAAACGTTATTATTTTTCCTTCAAACGTTATTATTTTTTCTTCAAACGTTATTATATTTCCTTCAAACGTTATTATTTTTCCTTCGAATGCGCTATAATATAGGCTAATTTCCTTTTGCAATTACAGCCCAAATATTCGGCACACACATCCACTGACATCCAGTGCTGCTGACTGCTGAAACAGCGTGACGCAACACTTGTAAAAGCAGTCGGTTCTGAGAAACTGGAATTTCCCACACGCTACAAATAACTCCCTGGATTCTAAGGCACAGTGGCATACCATCAAACGCTACCACTTTGCAGAAATTGCAGTTCGATTTTTCCTCCAACGAAGAGCGAGCCATCAAAAGACGGAAAACAAAGATATGAACGTTGCCGACAAACACATTTTCGCTATGACTGCCCGCGGACAATCCAAAAACTAATCGTTGCGAGGAAAACATTGATCCCCGGCGCATACTTCCGATCCGGTCCATCCATGGGACTCCAAACTGCCACGCCGACCGCGGCTAATACTATAACGTCAATGGCAAACCCTTTGTTTAATTGGATAATTCACTGTAACGCAAACACTGCGCGAGAAAACCGCCCGAACATGTTTCGCATCGAGTATATCTGCAGTCATTTCTGGCCATATAGTAGAAGGGCGGATTTTATCTTATAAGGTTAGCTAAATAACAGCAACTCTTAAATGCCTGGCGTTTATGTTTCTCGGTTATTTTCAACCCTTGTGCGTTTTGATCCTGTTTTGGACGAACCGTAAGAAATAGAACCAGAGCATCACAACAGGATGGGTAGTTTACTGCCCTGTTTACGGCGGTACCAAATTTAGTGCTTGGTTACGGAGACCAAAGCACGCAAACAACCTGTCCAGGGTCGCCAAACCCTCCCCCAACACACACACAAATCTACACACACACACGCACACATCTGCACACACACACACACACACGCACACATCTGCACACACGCACACACACACACACGCACACATCTGCACACACACACACACACACACACACACACACACAAACACACACATTTCGCTCAGCAGACTCGAATCCTCAATTGTTGGATTGGAGACAAAGGTAGCTATAGAATGTGCCGCCTTTATGGACACTGTATGAATGGTCTTCTCTATTTGTTCCGGATGTTCGAAGGATGCGACAAACGAGAGAACGAAATACTCCGATAACTATATGAATACCTTCCCGATTACAAGTCTTTTCGCGCCTCTAAATCTATGGGTTCTACAACGAGCGGCGAACACTAAATTTATATAGACGACCCTATACATTTTGACATCACATTGTACTGCTTTCCATTGGAGGGTCCATAGAGTAACATCACTGGCGTGAAGAGCAGTAGGAAGCGGGATCGCTTCCCACAACCCTCCCAGATGTCCACTCAGCCTATCATTCGCGAAATGGCGCTTAGGTAAAATGAGATGTAAGACATGATGGGCACCTTGCATGACTGCCGTATACAGTTAAATTCGACTCCTGTAATAACTTGTGATCATCCGTTCTTATTGAATTGCAATCATTATTGCTGATATCAGACTCGTAATCAGAGTATAGCTGTAATATGCAAAAAAACAATTAGATTGTAAAGACTGTCTAGTTGGGTCGACTCGCTGCGTACCAATTCTTCCGTAGTTTACGATGTTTACAATTCCGAAGCTATGGTAGGCTATGTATACCTTGGGGTTTGGGTGTCGCCCAACTGCATGTATTATTATTGACTTTAATGCTCAAAAGCAGTCTATCGCTGCGAAATCGGTGGCAATGAAAAAAGATTCCCACACTTTATAGCCGTATTAACATCGAATAAAGGGATTACCGACCGACCAACCGACTGAATTGCCTAACTGCCAACTGACTGAAGGACCAATCGATTATTGATCAATTTAACTTCGCAATTGATTTACTAATGGACGGGTGAAAGTAGAGATAGGCAGACTGACTGGCAGACTGATAGACGGACGGACAGATAGGCAGCAGACAAACTGAATGACAGGCTATAGCTAATGAACGTATGGACAGAGACAGACAGACAGTCAGACAGACAGTCGGACAGACAGTCGGACATATACACAGACAGACAGACAGACAGGCAGAGACAGACAGTCGGACAGACAGTCAGGCAAATAGACAGACAGACAGCCAGTCATACAGGCAGTCAGACAGACAGATAGACAGAGAGTTAGACAGTCAGACAGACATACATACAGACAGACAGACAGTCAGGCAGACAGTCATGCAGGCAAGCAGGCAGATCTCTCGTCCTCGACTTAGGTATATAATCAGAATCCGGAGAGGCAATCAGAGTCTGGTAGCGCTTCGAAAATAACTTAATTATCGACGTCTACTGGGCCATGAGCCTCCTCTGTTTACCCTCGTAATATAGCCATTAATTCCTCGATTCATCGAATCTCGAAATAATTAAGCGTCTGTGCAAACGAGTTTAAGTGCGTAGACGTTTGTGGGTTTTTGTATGCACTGCTCGGCGTGTCTACGGTGGTCCTACCGTCTCTGCGAGAAACTCACACTTGGCGACTGCTTTGAGATTTCTGTACACGCATTTTGCCCGAATAAACAGCCTTTCGTTTAAGCCGTTATAAGTGACGCTCGTCTCGGCTTCAATGCGTGGATTTTGGTGGCTTAATGGGTGTTAAAATGGCCCCTTATGTACATACCAAAACAGCTCTATTATAAACATTTACAAGCGATATATATATATATATAGGCCTACAGGCTGTGAAGGAAAAATTGCGTACTCGTTTCCAAGTATTGAATAACTGTTATATCAACTACCATTTAGAAATTTCACTAACACTGAAAATGTTTCAGTTGTGAGTACTATATAATAGAAACTCAAGCTAACATTAATAACAATTTCGCCTATTTATAAACACAATGTCACAATGACGTCTTTGTACAGCAAATCTCTTGAAATTGTCAGTAATCGATGTTGAGAAAGTCGTGCGCGCCTAGTGGCCTGTGTTGTGGTCGAAAGAGGACATTTCAAACATAAACTACAGTTAAACTACTATTCAATACATACTTAATGATTGACCTAAAATCCTTGAAACTTAGTTTAAATTTGAATAATAATTTATTATAAAACTTGAAGGCTTCTTTTTTTGCTCCGCAGCGTATTTTATTAACAACGTCATATTGCATATTTATGGCATGTGAACCCTTCATAGCGGGCCTAAATGTGTCCATAAATCCATTATACAGGCTGACTTGTGTAATATTTCTCAACTAATGGTGACGCCCACGATAGAAATTTAACGACTAACGTATCGACAGCGTTCGGTGAATGAACGCAATTAGAAATCGTCAAACGAGTTTAATGCTTTTTTCGTCTGCGTTGGATTTACGCGAGTTAGCGTCGTCGAGTCCCTCGCTCGTCAAAGTCTACGACTCTATAGAAAAGTTTAAGCGCTTACCATTCTAAAGGGTGCAATGTTTTGACAAAATGTTTTAGAAATTGAACGATACGCGGAGCATAGACTGGCGCTAACCAACGTGCCGAACACATTAGCGACTATACACAATAACGATACTTAATCGCGTCTCTGAACGTTGGTATTGAAATATGCAGACAGAGAAGCAGACAATTAGGCAGACATACATACATGCAGACGGAAAGGCAGACTGTCTGTCTGTCTGGCTGACAGACGAGTTGAGAAACACACCCACACACATGCGTATACATGCATATAATGTAGACTTACATACATACAAACATACATACATGAATACATACACACCCTCGCATTAGTGGGGCTCTTGTAAGGCGCTATATAAATGGCCATATGCATACATATACACATACACCTACATGCATACATACACACATACATGCATGCATACATACATACATACCTACATGCATGCATACAAATACATACATACATACACACATACATACACACATACACACAAACATTCATAACATTAGATACATACACACATTCATATGTATACATTAGATACATACATACATACTTACATACATACATACGCACAAAATATATACATACATACATACATACATACATGCACATGTGCATGTATGTATCCAGACAGAAACACAGACTGTTTGACACGACAGATTGACCGACTCACTAAATGAACGAATGACTTACTGACTGATTGACAAAGGCATATGCCGAGGCATATACAAATCGAGCCATAACCCGGTGCTGTTTATAATGGTGCTGGTGCAATGGTGTTAACTCGTTGTCAACCATACCTTTTCCTTTCCTATTATAATCATAATGGCTCCATGACAACTTTTATGCTGCAGAGCGGAAATGAACGAACTCAACTGCAAAAACCGTCTATAGAAATAGTTGTTCCAGGTTCACAGGAATAGTATAAAAAATTTGGGAGATTCTAGTTTTTTGACATTGAATGCATGTACGGACATATCTATATATACGAACGTATGTCTACAAGCGTGTATGCATGTATGTATGTATATGTGTATGTATGCATGTATATGTATGTGTGTATGTGTGCATACATGTATATATGTATATATATGTATGTATATATGTATGTATGTATGTATGTATGTATGTATGTATGTATGTATGTATGTATGTATGTATGTATGTATGTATGTATGTATATATGTATGTATGTATGTATGTATGTATGTATGTAAGCAAGAAAGGACGGATGAATGGATTGAAGGGTGCATGGATAAATGCACGGATGGATATGTATGGGAGGAGGAAGGATGAATAGATGAATGGATGGATGGATGGATGGATGGACGCATGAATCGATATGTACATGCACCAAGGTACTTAATATAGCGCCTTTATTACCTCACGACACGAGTTGACGTCAATTTAATAGAGCTTATGAATATCTCGCTAAACCGAATCTCATCTAATTGGTTCCAACTACAGACGCCAGGTCACGTGGACCATAAGAAGTAGAAGAAGAAGAGCAGTCCCTTGAACTAGCCATGAGGCAGCGATTGGTGTGAAGTTTAAGCGACTTCATTTTCTTAGCCACGGCATATAAGGGCGGGTAGCCAGTTCTCTTCCTCGCCGTCTAATCTTCCCACTCACAATCGCAGTGTGCAGTCAGTGTACTCATTGTAACTAAGTTGGCTAGGGAACGCAGGTGGAGCAGATATCTCGAGCCAAATTTCTGCCATGGCGGGAATTTGACCCCCGACCTGTCGATTGACAGTCCAGCACGCTTACCACTACACTATCCCGCACACCCCACGTGGATAATAAACCGGGACAAATACCTGCTGCAGGGACTCTGGCGTGGCGTAAAACCCGTAAGCTTGTATTAAGGCAAAGGTCTCTGGCGTGGCGTAAAGCCCCGTAAGCTCAAACAAATGAGCGCCTCTGATTGGTGTGCACTGCGAGAAGTGCTATATAAATTGATAGATACTATACAATACGATACAATACTGGCTCCCTATCCGCCAGCGCATTGTGTATAGGATTGCCTCCCTGGTGTGGCGATGTCAGTTGGGCCTTGCCTCATCCTATCTGCGGGACCTCTGTCGTCCGGTATCGGACGCCCAGGGTAGTCGCTCCCTTCACTCCTCTGAGAGAGGGGTGCTCACAGTCTCGTTTGCCCGCACAGCTGCTATGCAAAATCGTGCTTTCTCAGTGGTGGGCCCTACCGTCTGGAATGGGCTGCCCTTGGAATTGCGTCTGCTTCCCAGAACGCTCTCTGACTTATTCTATGTTAACCTGAAAACTGTTCTTTTTGGCCGTGCTGGAGTCGGGAGCACCTCTGAGTAGTTACCTTGAAGAGGTGCTATATAAATCTCCTGAATGAATGAATGAATGAATGAATACAATAAATTCGAGATATTCCACTACGAAGATTCTGCGAATCGATGTTCAACACCTCATAAGTGTCCCCATATGGAGGTTCATCCTATACCCCGACCCTTCATCTGTCAAGTACAATAGACGAATCGTTCTATAAAAGCTATTGCTATATAAGCTTGCTCGTCGACTAAATATCCGTAAGTAATTACAGCTTGTCAGTCTGGCGACGGCTGATGATGTTTCCATTAGATCCGACGCCTCTGGAGGGAGATGGGTGAAAGATTGGTCGCCACCTTGAGGGGAAGCCGTCAGTCAACCCCCTCGAATCTCAGCCGCCTCTTTGTCGGACGGGGGCCAGACTACCTCGCTTCGCGTAAACGAGTGTCGGACAAATTGTCTCGCATTATTTGCGTCCCACGGCAACAAATTAAAACGTCTCGATCGGCCGCCGTAGGGAGAGGGTCGAGAGTGGCAGCTGACGCGGCCCACTCTCTCCGCTCTCAAGACGGCTCGACCGCCGTCGCCGCCCGCCCGGCCAGGCAGCCAGTCAGCCTGCAGGGATCGGAGTAATTACCAGTCGAATTGGACGGGCGACAGGACCGTGACTGCATCGTCTGCTGTCGTTTGAACAACGAGCAGACGATACGTAGGATTCACGACATACCAATACAGAGAAGAAATCAAAGTGACATGTAGAGGGTCACGCAGACATACTAAAAGCTGATTGAGGAACACACAGAAGGTAATAGCAATACGCAGGAAGAGACAGACCAATATATGGCTTAAATGTGGAGTGACAAGTAGAAAGTGACAGAAGGGTACAAAGCAGACGATAGGGTGATACGTAGAGAGTGACAGAACAGTACAAAGAAGAAGACAGAATGATACGTAGAAAGTGACAGAACGGTACAAAGCAGACGAAAGAGAGACACAACGAAACGTAGAAAAGAACAGATCGGTAGAAGCCAAACGATAGAGCAATACGTATGCTGAAAGTTGCAGGGTTTTCTCGCTAAATCTGTCCACGTTATCACAAAGTCTTGGATATTGCGTTAATGGCTCTAGATAAGACTAGATTAGATTAAATATCCAATGATTACATAAATATCCAAAGATTAGATTAAATATCCGAAGATTAGATTAAATATCCAAAGATTAGATTAAATATCCAAAGATTAGATAAATATCCAAAGATTAGATTAAATATCCGAAGATTAGATTAAATATCCAAAGATTTGATTAAATATCCAAAGATTAGATTAAATATCCAAAGATTAGATAAAATATCCAAAGATTAGATTAAATATCCAAAGATTAGATTAAATATCCAAAGATTAGATAAATATCCAAAGATTAGATTAAATATCCGAAGATTAGATTAAATATCCAAAGATTTGATTAAATATCCAAAGATTAGATTAAATATCCAAAGATTAGATAAAATATCCAAAGATTAGATTAAATATCCAAAGATTAGATAAAATATCCAAAGATTAGATAAAATATCCAAAGATTAGATAAAATATCCAAAGATTAGATAAAATATCCAAAGATTAGATAAAATATCCAAAGATTAGATAAAATATCCAAAGATTAGATTAAATATCCGAAGATTAGATTAAATATCCAAAGATTTGATTAAATATCCAAAGATTAGATAAAATATCCAAAGATTAGATAAAATATCCAAAGATTAGATAAAATATACGAAGATTAGATTAAATATCCGAAGATTAGATTAAATATCCAAAGATTAGATAAAATATCCAAATATTAGATTAAATATCGAAAGATTAGATAAAATATCCAAAGATTAGATTAAATATCCGAAGATTAGATTAAATATCCAAAGATTAGATTAAATATCCAAAGATTAGATTAAATATCCGAAGATTAGATTAAATATCCAAAGATTAGATTAAATATCCAAAGATTAGATAAAATATCCAAAGATTAGATTAAATATCCAAAGATTAGATTAAATATCAAAAGATTAGATTAAATATCCAAAGATTAGATAAATATCCAAAGATTAGATAAATATCCAAAGATTAGATTAAATATCCGAAGATTAGATTAAATATCCAAGCAATGTAAAATTTTAAGACCATGTCCCCTAGATCTATAATTCTTCCTATGAAAGCCTCGATAAACGGTTGCAACACGAACATTATCCCCAATTATAGCATGACTGGTGTAAGGGTTTTAAAATACTTTTTTGACAAAAACGAGGGTATCGAAAACGTAATGAATCAAACTATTGAGCAGCATTAACTCCGGAACAATAGCTTGCAGCGCCGCTGTTTTATGAAAAATATAAAATATCAAACAATGTTCCAAAACGTAAAATATAAAATATCAAACAATGTTCCAAAACGAAGTGTGCTGGTTTCGACCAAATGCTGTCCATGGCTATGAAACGCAGTTTTATTTTAATTCAAACTGCACTCAGGATCGATTGATAATAAAAACAAGGCGTCAACATGAAACTTGCAATTCAGCTAGCAACTGGTAATGTAACAATAATATGCTAAATGTCAAAAGTCACATTCACTATGGGCACACACACACTAGCATGACTGAAATGAACTCCTTTCATATCCTCATCATCCATTGACAGAACGTTATAAAATATTAACATTGGTGCTTGGAACGGTTCATGTACTCTTTGTCTTGTCCTAGACAAATGCTTGGTCATGCAATTCCGAGTTCGACGCTAGGTGCAATGACCTTACGCATGTTGTTTGCGCTTACGTGGATCTATCACCAAGCAATACAAGTTGGAAGCAAACGGCACGTAGTGCAAAGCGCTATAGCTCCATGTCCAAGACCTTGGAGAACGTCCATTGCTGGCTCAAGGACCTATGCAAACGAATGAGCACCTCCTCATAAATTGTCTCACTTAAAGAAACGGTACATTTACTTTACTGCTTCTGTATAGTATGAGCAAAAAATATAATTAAAATGTGTAGGTCTGAGGAATGTGTTCAGTTCCAAAGTTACAGCTAATCAGACATCTTCAATCTTCGAAGCAGACAACAGAGATAGATAGATGGTTGGATGGATGGATGGATGGATGGTTGGATGGATGGATGGATGGATGGATGGATGGATGGATGGATGGATGGATGGTTGGATGGATGGATGGATGGATGGATGGATGGATGGATGGATGGATGGATGGATGGATGGATGGATGGATGGATGGATGGATGGATGGATGGATGGATGGATAGATAGATAGATAGATAGATAGATAGATAGATAGATAGATAGATAGATAGATAGATAGATAGATAGATAGATAGATAGATAGATAGATAGATAGATAGATAAGTTGATTGATTAGGAAAAGAGGACTGAGAAGACAACAGAGCGATACGAAGTAGACTACAAAGCCAGACATACCAGAAGACAGAGACAGAGACAGAGAGACATAGGGACGAATGGTGCGACAAAGTAAACTAACAAAAGACAGACAGATAGACGGAGATACAGACGGACAGAGATACGAAGCCGACGACAAAACAGGCAGACAGGCAGACAGACAGATAGGCAGGCAGACAGACAAACAGTCAGACAGTCAGACTGACTGACTGACAGACAGACAGATAGACAGACAGACAGGCAGGCAGACAGACAGGCAAGCAGACAGACAGACAGACCGACAGACAGACATACTACATGACAGACATAGATACGTGGCAGACGACATATCAATCGGTAGCAGACGACAGCCAGCCAACAGAGAGACGGACGGCGGGAGAGTGTTTGACAACGTTCCTAATGGCTTCGTCTGCCTCTAAGTAGTTGAGTCAAGCGATGGCGCCTAGTTGCGTTTCGAATGGAAGAAGAAGCGCCTCTCAGCGTCGACTGACTCTATTAGCTTCGCCCAACACACGACAAAAGAGACGTCGACGTCTCACTATTATACCACCAATAACAATAATAACAAAGTCCGTGTTATTAGCTGGCGCGTCGAACTCGGCAGCATTATAGACTCCCTTAATTATTTAGCTGACTGTCGACGACTTAACTTAAAAGTCTGAAGCAGTTTAAAAGCTTTCCTGAATTCATCATTTCAGTCGATTGTCAGAGAGTTGGGTGCTATTGGCGCCTAGATAATGTCTCTGTTAGTTGGCATTGTAACGCAAGCAGGGATTTATGTAACGCCCAACCGTTGTTGTTGACTGCGAGGCGCCCTTCTAACGGCATGGCTGTGTTACGGCGCCATATAAATTGTCATTATTATATATGCTAGAGCGAAATAGTATTCCTGTCAGCCACATTGAAATAAGCTGCGCAAATTTTCGAAAATAGTTGGTAACTTTACGGATGAATCACGCAGTATATCTTTTATATTGCTGTGTATCTAATTAACTCTATTGATTTATATAGAGCCGTAATTAATAAAAGAAATGCGGTTCATTTCGAGTTAAACCTCTTCGAAAATTGTAATCAATAAAAAAAATGCAGTTCATTTCGAGTTAAACCTTTTCGAAAATCGTAATCAGTTCTACAGTACAGTCAAAATCCAAAGTCTTATAAGCAGTCTGTTCAAAATCCGACAGTTCAGATAAGCTTGAAGTGAGAGTGCGGTGGATTATAAAAAGGTTAAAACAAACCGAATCTTAAGTTTCGAACATAATTGCTATTTGCAGAGAAAGAAACGACTATGTGTATACAAAAGAGGACAGCGAAATTCAAAGCGCTATGCCGGGAAATCTTTGATCCTGTGTATAGTGAACATTCCATAGAAATACAAGAACTAAGGTTAATCAACCCTCATAATTCACTCGACATAATTCCTAGGAATTGTCTATTTTGTCAGACAGTTTCTTTGATTTGTGCGTTTACCAGAAATGTCTGCATGCTTTCCTAGGAATTATGTCAAATGTGTTGTGGGGTTGATTAACTTTAGTTTTTGTACCCAGAAACGACGACAAGACAACGACAACGAAAATAATAACAAAGGCGATGATATTGCGATAACGTTGACGACAACGACGATGATTATGGTCATGATGATAACAACGAAAGCATTTTTAACTGACAGTTTCAGTACAACGACAAACTGAGACATTACAAGCAAACTACTATAGCACAAGTATTGCTATTTGCAGAGAAATATTAAGGCTATATAACAATAGAAGGAAAGTATATCTTCATCACGTTCTGCGCTGTCATATAGCTGTTGCTTTTTGACCTTTGCTATTTGACCTCTGCTATTTGACCTTTGCTGTTTGACCTTAACAAAGACTAAGATCAAAGAAGGCTCGGCGCCAGACCGTATACTTCACACATTTTCAAACCTCTCGGTCAGTAACTTCACCCGGTATCCATCGCGACAACTGTCGTGTCTTTGTGCACCGATTTGCAGCATTATCTACAAGAGGTCTCCAGTGATCAGTGATTGCAATCGTACGTCTATTGGCTGCCCTCCGCCAGATGTCGTCAACAACATGAGCAGATATCTGTAGGCTTTGCATCTCAAGAGCCATTGAAACGGAAGAGTTCTGTCGCCAGTTGCGTCATCACATCCTGCGTATATACGCACGCGCCATCTCTGACCAAATAAAACAATGACCCCAAAATAGATCCCACTCATGCTTATAAATACACATAACCATTATAATTATATCCTAAAGAGATGTATATTTTATTATAGTTGCTTTTCCTTTGTTCCCTTAATTTGTCTTTAATATGTATATGAGGGCTAGGCTATAAACTGTAAATAGTCTGCACATCATTCATGATAGATATACATATATATTATATAATTAATTTCCTTCATTTATATCTTGCGTATTTTCCTAATAAATTATATCTTGCATATTTATATCCACATTTTTATTCTTTATAGCCATCACACACACACACACACACACACACACACACACACGCACGCACACACGCGCGCGCGCGCGCACACACACACACAAGTCCAACCTAAACGCAAAAAACCGACACTTCCATCTGCATTAGAAAAGCACCCACATAGTCTTGTTGTTGTAGTCTCTGCAGACACGACCAATAGCCTCGAACAAGTGAATACCATCGCGGCAGATACCATAAAATGCAAACAGAGCCATGGAAACGGCACACGGTATTAACCTTTGATGCGTTCTTCATGCTACACATGACCGTTTCGGGGGGGGGTAGGGGAGAGGGAGGGGTATGCAGACCCGTCGGGGTGAATTACCGGTTAAACCGGTCAGCGCCGAATGTGTGCCAAGCCGTGGAATTGGCTTTGATTAACTACGAGTTTGTTCCGCGGATAAAATAATATTACTGTTGTCCATGGTGAATTAAAGTCGCCCTGTCCTTTTAAATACACTTTTTATATAGATCCAATTATGTAATGTAATGTAATGTAATGTAATGTAATGTAATGTAATGTAATGTAATGTAATGTAATGTAAGAAGACATTTATATAGCGCCACTTAAGAGTCTCACAGAAGCGCTCAACACGTGGCCATCAAGCTGCTGAAAAAAGTGCGTCTTTAAGAGTTTAGAGAAAACCATATAGCCGCGTGCAGCACGCACAGACGGCGGAAGAGCGTTCCAGATCCGTGGCGCCGCAATCGAGAAGTCCCGACGAGCACGGGTGGTGGTTCGAAATTAATGTATGTATGCATGTATGTATGTATGGATGTATGTATACTATATATCATGTATGTATGTATGTATGTACATATGAATGTATGTATGTAATTTGTCTTTAATATGTATATGAGGGCTAGGCTATAAACTGTAAATAGTCTGCACATCATTCATGATAGATATACATATATATTATATAATTAATTTCCTTCATTTATATCTTGCGTATTTTCCTAATAAATTATATCTTGCATATTTATATCCACATTTTTATTCTTTATAGCCATCACACACACACACACACACACACACACACACACACACACACACACACGCACGCACGCGCGCGCACACACACACACAAGTCCAACCTAAACGCAAAAAACCGACACTTCCATCTGCATTAGAAAAGCACCCACATAGTCTTGTTGTTGTAGTCTCTGCAGACACGACCAATAGCCTCGAACAAGTGAATACCATCGCGGCAGATACCATAAAATGCAAACAGAGCCATGGAAACGGCACACGGTATTAACCTTTGATGCGTTCTTCATGCTACACATGACCGTTTCGGGGGTAAGCTCACATTCCGACCACACATAACAAACCTTTGTAAATCTTGTTTCTATCACATCAGGGCAATACGTCACATCAGGTCGGCTCTAACTAAGAATATGTCTCAAACTATAGCCTGTTCACTTGTATCCTCTCGTCTTGATTATGCTAATTCCCTTTTTGTGGGTGTCTCAAACCTTGAACTAAAAAGGCTGCAACGAATTCAAAACTCCTTAGCTCGTGTAGTGATGCGTGTCCCACTACGAACATGCTCCTCAGTCCTACTCCACGAGCTGCATTGGCTTCCTGTTGAATTCAGAATAAAATTTAAATTGGCCTGTTTGACATACAAAGCCCTCAACACCAGCACACCTACCTATATTCATGCACTACTAACTCCTTACATCCCTCCTCGTTGCCTGCGATCATCTAGTACAGGTCTTCTAGCTGAGCCACGATGCAGAACAGTTATGGGCTCTCGTGCATTCCACGCCTCTGCTCCAAAGGAATGGAATCGACTACCACTTTCTCTTCGTAGCTCAACTTCACTTCCTTCCTTCAAAAAGCGGCTCAAAACTCACTATTTCTCCTTGGCTTTCAAGGATTTAGAAACCTAAGTGCATGCATCTTCATCTGGCGGCTGACTAACCGCGCCTCAGATTCACATGTCGGTGTGACCTTGCGCGCGTTACAAATTTATTTAATAATAATAATAATATGTATGTAATATGTAACTATGTATGTATGTATGTATGTAAGTATGCATGCATGTATGTACATATGAATGTATGTATGTGTGTGTATGTATGTATGTATTATTTTGTATGTATACGTACCTGAGCTTACCTAAGTTATAAAAAGAACATGTAACGCCTATATACTGTATAGCGCAAAGAAGAATTGAAAGAAATGACAAGTAACTTATAATATTATAATATTACGTTACAGGGTCTCCATGTTTTAAAATACTCGAGACCTTAAACTTCACGTTTCTAAAGCGTTACTCTAAATCTAAGCGCAGGGCACCAGCTTATTCACGAGCGTTGCGTCATATCAGAGGGATTATCTAAAGACAAAGATGTCCAGTGGTGGATACGGTTGAATTTAACAGCGCTTAACCAATTTATGTGGCACAGAGCAGTCAATTATCGTTGTCTAAGCACTTAGAATCATGTACTCTAACCAATAGCCAACTGTGGGTCACGGTGGCCAATTGGTTAGAGAGCTCGCCTTGCAACGCCTAGTGTACGGGTTCGAACCTCCTCTAAAACGGTCACTGTGAATGGACCCTGGGCAACTCTTTCACTCATAATTGCTCAGCGCCATCGATTGATGCCTGGTCATTAGATGGCGGCACTAAATAGATGCATAGTAATAATAACGGCAGCAAGAATAACAATAATCCAACGCTTCAATGCAGTGGCTTTCCGCAGCACTTTCGCTGTACCTGAACCTGGCGAATAGAGGCCGTTCCAGATGTTTCTATCTCTTTTAATAAATATTTAAGTCCCCAAGGGATCATAATTTATGTGACTCTTTCCAAGGATAATAATAATAATAATAATAATAATAATAATAATAATAATAATAATAATAATAATAATAATAATAATAATAATAATAATAATAATAATAATAATAATAACAACAACAACGACGAGTAGGGTCATCTCCAGACAAATTACATCAGCTTGTAATATCTAAGTCCCTGATGGATCCTGTATACCTCGGGGCAAAAATAATAATAATAATAATAATAATAATAATAATAATAATAATAATAATAATAATAATAATAATTGATGATGATGATGATAATGATGATGATGATGATGATGATGATGATGATGATGATGATGATGATGATGATGATGATGATGATGATGATGGTTGTGGTGGTGATGATGATGATGATGATGATGACGATGACGATAACGACGACGACGACGACGATGACGATGATGATAATGATGATGATGATGATGATGATAATACCAGAAGAACGACAAAGCAAATTGGCAGTGGTTGACCTCGGGTTGGAGACATGCATGCACTAACATTTCCACATAGGCCTACTCTCTATATAAACCGTTGGGTCTGCCTTCACTTGTTCCACTCGACGCTAAGTATTAACGGCATTTGCATTTTATGGATGAAGTGTATGGGTTTTTATGCGAGGAGGTTTATATGCTGGCGCGCATGCCGTAGACAATGTGCGCGCGACATGATGGCCGCACATTGAATGTTATTGTCCAACACTTGGAACATTTCAGTGCCATGAAACATGCGCATGCAACAGAACTATATATCTACCACAAGTAACGCACTTACTGACCCGAATCGAAAGGCACAGGCATATATAAACATGTACGTAGACATAATTATACAGGGACACGTAGGCATAGCACAATTTTATGAGACCGAAAATGATTAAGGGTTTCATTCATGACCATTAGAGCGAGGTAAACGTGGAAACAAAAACAGAACAGGAAATTACTCAACTGAAACACTGCTCACTTCCTCTATGACAGGTGCATTTCTTCCGTCTCTCATTAACAGGTCTCTTGTCTCTGCTTCCTTGATATTTTAGCAGCTTTCGATACCATTAATCACATATTACTCTGAAGACTTTTAACCTGGTTCGGTTTTATTGACACTGTTCTCCTTTTGAATCCAAACCTCTGTCTCTTCCCTTTCTTTCTTAGTTAAAACATGATCATGATTAATTCTTCAATTTAAAATGGCGTCACAAAAATGTTCCGATACATGCATACAAGGTCAACGACTTTCACTTAGAACTTCAATTAGTTTTCCGGCTAATCAAAGTCGCAAATAACTAATTGAAATTGGAAACTAATTGGAGCATCATTGTTTTCTACCGTGCATGATATCATAATCAGGACAGGGGCGACGACAAAAATTCCGGGCCCCTAGGCAGAGCAGTCACGGGCCTCTAAACTACAGTATCTCTATAGGCTTTATGAGAAATTTTTTTTAAATTAATAATAAAAGTGCGGATACGAACGTACGATATTATATTTATATATATATATATACAACTATGATTTTATTCAGTTGTTAATTTAAAAAATTTAATTTTCAAATTTATGGTTATCAAAAAGCAACTTGTCTAGATTTAGCTGCCGCAAAATCGTTTACAATCTCCTCGTAGTTCTATGATTTTCCCAGATTATATTCGGTTACACGAGTTGCAAAACCATTCAGTCTGTCTTGCTTCATAACAGATCGTTGAACACTTTTAATTTGCTTGAGCTTATAATATTTTTCATGATTTCATTGCGGGCCCAGCCCGAGACCCTAAAAGTTGCCGGGCCCCTGGGCATATGCCCCTGCCCCTCTCGACGGGCCTGTGTCAAGGTCAAGGCAAAGATCTTAGAGATCTTCGATCACGGCTCCAAAGGACGAAAAGAGAAAATATGTTAATTGATGCATTTCAGGTCTAAAAGTCTGTATTTAGCGAAATCCTTTGTAGAATTGCAAAAAGAAGTATCATCCTGTTAAGAGCTATCAAACATTTCGATCGCTTAAGAATAGTTTTAACAAAAGGTCTAGACATCTTGCAATGGGAAGCTATTATCCATGGTTAGATCTGTCGAGTATAGTTTCAGCAGAAGTCTGCGTTTTGACAGACTGTTAAGTGAAGCTTCATATTTTTAAAGTCCTTTTATTGAAGATGTCGGCTGTTACCATTAGGTTAATTGAAACTTTTAGATTTTTAGGTGCACAAGGTTTGTTGATTTTTGAAGTAAGGAGATTGCAATCACAGTGTTAACTGAGTCCCTGCAGCACTTAAGACGTCATACACTTCTCAAAGTAACTCACCTGGCGCCAGATAGCGTTGTCAGTTGGCGGCGGTCTGTGCATTGTATTGTATTGTATCTATCAAGTTAAATAGCGCCTCTCGCAGTGCACACCAATCAGAGGCGCTTCCAGTGCGAAAGACCCTCTCGTTGCGCTCCGTAATGTATTGTATTGTATTGTATTTGAACACTTGTTATAGCGCCCCTACCAGATTTCCCATTCAGAGGCGCTCCCGACTACTGCGCGAACGCTGAATCGGAGTTTCACACCGAAGCGCATGAGCAATTGCGAGTGAAGGACTTGCCCAGGGTCCCTACGCGGCGCCTTTGAGGTGGATTCGAACCCGCAACCCTCCAGCTGCAAGGCACCGAACATACCCCTAAACCACCGCGCCCCAGTTGTATTGTGATGTGTTGTATTGTGTGTTGTATTGTACTCCACGTTTATAATGCGACCGAGCCACCCGCAGTAAAGATCCGAGAAATTAATCTCTGATAAACCGACCCGACCGGGAAGCGAACCCGGGGCGCCGGCGTGACGAGCGGGCTGCCAGCCCACTCGGCCACTCAGAATCCTGACATTCTGTCAGTCCGGAATGTATATGAAGAGCCGTCCACAAATGCCGAGCACTAATCTATTAAAATGCACGCATTGAAATAAACGAGTACTCAGCATTTGCCCGACGGTGCAGTGAGCTGCACATCAACTCATAATAGTAACCATTCTGTCAGTCCGGAAATGTATTTATCTAAATGTATTCAAGGATATTTGGGCTAAATCGCAACCATGACATCATCAGTCAGTCGTGGCTGAGAATGTGTTGGTTAGGTTCTACGTCTATGAGGGGGCCTGCCATTGGAGTCAGTTCGCATCATTTTCGCCTGCGGATGAACTTCTCATGCGTATCGAGCTATGACGTTCTGTTACCTGAGCACAAATATGGACTTAAGGAACAACGAAAGGCGTCTAATGTTGATAATTACAATTAAAATTAGATTTTAAACTAATGTAGATCTCCTGTGTATCATGATGTGTGGTGTTGAATGGGTAGGAGGAACGACCCAATGAAATTGGCCTTGAAGACTGGATGCATTCCCTCGGATTTTGGGGAGAAATTTTGCCGGTGCCGACCACAGCAATACGTATGCATCACGTACATGTATGTATCATGCATGTATTTATGAGGACATTTGGTCTAGAAATTAATTTATCTAACTGTATTCAAGGATATTTCGGCTAAATCGCAACCATGACATCATCAGTCAATCATGGCCGAGAATGTGTTGCTTTGTTCTACGTGCATGAGGGGGCCTGCCATTGGAGTCAACGCTTGATTTTCGCCTGCGGATGAAGTCTAAATATAGCGCATTTATAGTACCTAACAAAAGCACTTTACTCATGAGTAGCTAACAATTGCGTTTCAAGAAAGTCACCAATAAGTCTGGTGTAGTACGTATGCACTACGCGTGCTCACTACGTGTTCACTACGTATGCCCTACGCGTGCAGGAACTGACGCCAAACGTATTTGTTCTTCGTCTGGTGGAACGCGACGTCTTCGTTATAAACTTTTATTTGATTTACGTTTTGTTTCTCGCCAATCGATCGTTCAAAGGGTCCCGTGAGGCTTCGAGTCACGCATTCAGCCAGGCAGGCAGCGACGGAGGGAGGGCCCGACGGTGTGGCGTAAGCTTGATTCAAAGCCGATGCGCGTTATATTATATAAAGCGCCACACTCGCCGACTTAATTAAACTACAGGTATGTGGCGAAATTTTAGCGGGCGATCCTCCGGTCGTCCGACCGTCTGACGCGGCGGCGGCGGCGGCGACGTTAGATGGGTCAAGTCAAGGGGACCGGGAGCCCGTCGAAAGGCCCGCCCGTCCGTCAGCGTGGAGGCTGTCATTGG
The DNA here is from genome assembly GCA_020284085.1 of Aporrectodea caliginosa. Lineage (NCBI taxonomy): Eukaryota > Metazoa > Annelida > Clitellata > Crassiclitellata > Lumbricidae > Aporrectodea > Aporrectodea caliginosa. The sequence goes on along the minus strand of JACEVL010000544.1, from coordinate 531,111 downwards.
CCGTAACAGGTGAATTGACTCTTTCCATAAGCTGTTATTAATTGTAAGAAAGCTGGCTGGGCGCCGATGATGGGCGCCACTTGTGCGCAGATGTGTCTCCTTAACGGCGGCCGCCTTGACGAGACTGACGCCGCCAACTACTCGGCCGACTGTAGACACGGGAGAGTGGCGCTGACTTTCCGGTTGTGGCCGTGCGCTGCGGACTGCTTGAGAAGAGCAATTGAACGGGAGAGGCTACAGATGGCCTGCGCAACTTTTGGCCGACGGAAGACGTAGCCCGATAGCCCGGGGGGGCCGATAGCACATTGGATAACACACTGGCATAGAGAGCGAGAGGTACTGAGTTCGAGTCCCGTAGGCGGACATGCTTTGTGGGCTGCTATTAGCGCCGTGTATTGCAGGCTGTCTGTTCTGTTAGTAGTTAAGATTTATGTCTTCTGTCATTTGTGTTCCTGTGAATTGTTTCAATTGCATAACTGTACACTGTAACCGGTTGCGATTTGTCAACCGGATTGTTTCAGTAAAGAATATTATTATTATGTCTTTAGACAAAAGAGATTTTTCATCAACAATAGCCAATACTCGCCAATAGCGCTATGACGGATGCAATACAATACAATGCGATGCAATTGAATGGAAGTTATTTTAGTTTTTATTTAGTTCAGTATCAATCATTTCAGTTTAGTTTTAGTCTTGGTTTTATTTATATATGATAATCATTTTAGTTTTGGTTTAGTTTGTATTCATAAAATCATTTTAGTTCTAGTTCGATATTCGCATAAATTACCCATTTAACCATGAATCACTTTTGCCAAAGGAACAGAGAGAGAGAGAGCATCGTTGACTAGAGCAATAAAGGACCGGTTCGAAACTCATATATAATACATAGATGATTGCATCTATACATAAATATATACATACATACATACATACATACATGCATGCATTCATACATTCATACATACATACATACATACATACATACATACATACTTGCATGCATGCAAACATACATATATTCATACATATACATACGTACATACATGCATGCATTTACACATACATGCATACATACATACATACATATACATACATACATATATACATACACACATACACATATACTGTACATGCATACATACATACATACATACATACATACATTCATTCATACATACACATATACATACATACATGCATACATACATACATACATGCATACATAGTTGCATGCATGCAAACAGACATATATTCAGACATATGCATACATGCATTTACACATACATACATGTATACATACATACATACATACATACATACATACATACATACATACATACATACATACACATACATACATACATACATACATACATACATACACACATGAACTGCCGCCTTCGAGTTCCCATCCACATGCTTTTACAGAGGAGTCCATGGTCCGTCTGTCTGACCGTCCGTCCGTCCGCCTCAGGCCATTCACGAATCGTGTTCACCGTGAACCCCGCGCAGAAATCCACTCGCCAATTTGTCTGGCGGCGCGAAATTGAAAAAAAATTAAAGGACTTAGGAGGGTGGGGGTACTAGTCGGGGCGACGTGCCGGGCGGATGCCAGACGTGCGAGAGAGAAGTCGTAAACCCTGGCAGAGGGTGGGTGGACGGGGTGCGGTGGTAGTAAGGGGGGTATTGTCGCCTGCCGTCTTGGCATAAATGGGCGCGTCTTTGCCGGTCGGATGTCAAACGAATTTGTTGGAGAAGAGCGGTCTGCTTGTGCTTCGATCTTGTACTTCGGTTGCCGATACTTGAACTTTGTCAACCCTTCTTCTGGTGTTTGGTTGAGACAGACGTGGTTCAAACACCTCAACAGATCGTGATTGATTTGATCCAGAGGTTACAGTGGGGTCAAGAAGAAGATGAAGTCCAGTCCGCTGTCATCGTCGTGGCAGAGAAAGGCTCTTCCGGGCGTGTTCGTGCTATTCGCCTGCCTCTTAATCGCCGCCTCAAAGGGAGTACCAGACAAGGATGGTGGAGACAGGCCTTCTAGAAGACACGGTCCCTCCGAACGACGCTTGAAGTCGCTGAACATCACCAACCAAGGTCCCGTCGACAACACCCAATCCGTCTCGCTGTCGTCCCAAGGGTCTTCCTCATCCGCCGAGGATTCCTCCGATTCCTCATCAGTGGCCAACGCGTCCCTCAAGAAACACCGTCTGATCCACGGAAGCAAGAACGCCGTGACGATCACTAAGAAGGAGTACCTGAAGAAGGACTGGTGCAAGACGGAGCCGTTCCAGCAGGTGGTCGAGGAGGAGGGCTGCATCCAGAAGCGCATCACGAACCGCTTCTGCTACGGCCAGTGCAACTCCTTCTTCATCCCCAAGACGGACAAGGAGGACGAGGACGCGAGCTCGTTCCGTTCCTGCGCCTACTGCACGCCGAAGGTGGCCGAGTGGGTGACGATCGTCCTGCGCTGCCCTTCCAAGACGCCGCCCTTCAAGCGCAAACGCGTCCAGATAGTCAAGCAGTGCAAATGTATGGCCGTCAAGCTCGACTAGCCTACTACTGCTACCATGACAACCGGTTGCCGTGACGACCGCCGCATTGTTGCGTCAGGCTGACGTGGAGGCGCGTTTGTTTCGGCTGCAGCTCGCGGAAGGCGGGAAGAAGAGAAAGCGGGAGGGTGAGTTCTAGAAACTAAGGTATGAAACGCTGAGGCTAGACTTTTATGTTCTTGCAATCGCTTAGCTGCTTATTTTCTACGCAACGGCCAAAGTTATTTGGTTGCAGCTCAAAATACTTAGATGCAATATTTTCCAATCTTCTGGGGAATGTTTTTATCTCCAAGCAGATCTCGGAATAGTAGCCTTCTGTGCGTTTGATGTTTGCGGCGTATAATAGATGAGACTTTGAAACTCGATTTAAAGTAGGACAGTGTGCAAAACAAGTTATTGAACGCTGATATCGCTGAAAACTGTGTTGCCTGAGCCGATAGTTTGACTGTTAAAAGTAGATGCAGCTTTTTCTTAGACTTTTACACGTATTGAACTGTCGCTTTGTAGCGGGACCTATTATAGACCATTAAAGCAATTGGTGCATTATATACGTGCTTGGGAAAATGTAGGCATAATATCATTTTGTGGACATTATCTTACAGTTCTGCAGAGTTATTTTTAGAGTAATGTCGCACTCAAACGTGAGACGATTCTGTTGTAATAACGTTTTGTAAGACTCACTTGCTATTTTGGTGCAAGCTTTTTTATCATAGTTTATCGTCGTTTTTAGCTTGAACAGTGTAAATATTTTCATTGCACGCGTTTAAAATTCACTCGTTTCTGTTCTGCTGTAAATTTGTATGATTTTATCAGTACATTTTCTTAAGTCTCTGCATGTTTTTCGTTTATTTGTTATGCTTTACACCTGCGTGTTTGTCGCTTCTGGTGGGTAATTTACACAAGTGTAGGCCTGTTTCTTAATTCTTATATCATAGCAGTGTACTTTAGAACTTATATATATCGTAGTTTATAAAGTAATACACATCGGCCAGCTAACTTATCTTTCGTCTTCGAGCATCCTTTGGATCACAACACTGCACTCACTCTTTGAATGCTCTGACTTTTATTATGCCGCGAACCAAAACAGTTTCGGGTTCCTCACCTTTGTTGCTGACTCAAGGCTCAAGAACGCTGTGCCTGTTTCTATCTACTAGTTTAGGTTTGGATTGAGATCTCGCCTGTTTCGAATTCCTTAACATTAGGGGCCTGTCTTCCAGTCTCAGGGACCTCACCTCACGGATCTTAACTGCACGGCTCTGTACAACGGAGTACGATCCTACGTAGGCTATTGAAGCAAGCATCGATTAATGCCTTGCTTGCATTATATTAACGACTCTATCAGAATTTCCGGATGAGCTTAAAAGCAAAACTGTATAGACAACGTTTATGCATATGAAAATCTAAATGTAGTTGGTCTTTTGTTACTTATTTTAAGAAATGTTTTTGTGTACAACGTGGTGGTGATAGTGGTGTCGTTAGTATTGGTATAATGGTGCTGATGGTGTGCACTGCTGGTGATTGGTCACTGATGTCGTGTTCTAGCGTGTATTACCACAAGGAAATTTAATGAGGTTCACAGTTTTAGTAGAAATTTGTAGGCCTACGTGAAGAAGGCAAAAATCAAAAACATAATATTCACTTAATGAACTTTATTTTCCTGAAATCTCTGCACAGTAACCTATAGAGTACTCTGTCCAAGAAAACTGATGCAAAGGAAACCAAGAATGAAAGCAGACAAAACAATTGCACATGGATCGCATGGTCAAACTGTGTGCAACGGTGGAGGCGACCATCTTAAAAACAGTCAGGCAGTCGTTGTTCACTCATCCATTAGGAGGTTTTATATAGAGCTCCTTCCATCTACTCATTGCGCAACACTTGCTTATCAATCAATCAATCAATTTCGTTTATTCACAACACCAAGCTGACAGGTCGCAACTTGTAACAGGTAACAGATAGGAAAAATTGTCTAAGCTCTGACTGTTAGTTATTAAATGGGTTGAGATAGCAAATATTATCTCTGCTCTAACAGTTAGTTACTAAAGAAGAATTAGGCTAGTGGCAGTGTTTGTTAGGGCAACGAACGAGGTAACCAATAAGGTACTGTATATACCGGAGAATATATATAGCCCGAGTCATATATTTATAGCCGGAGAATATATAGCCCGAGAATATATAGCCCGAGTCATATTTATAGCCGGAGATTATATAGCCCGAGAATATATAGCCCGAGTCATAGTGCAACAGACTAACAGTCTAAAAATCAGTTGATGTCATATTACCTGTTCTTACTTTCTACCTGCCTGAGTGGTGTCTGTTACGTTGCATGGCGTCAAGCAATCGTTTTCATGTACTTATAAAAAGTCAACCCTTGTTACTCATACAGCCAAATGACTCATTCATCCATGACAATTATAAACTGTACTTTAATATAAAAAATAACCAGCAGCAAGTGTAAGTGTTAGTAAGTGACTGCAGCGTGTTAAGACTCTCTAGGCCCTGGAACTGAAACTGGTTTCGTTAATGTTAGTTTTATGCTTATCCCGTTATTTGTAGTGAGCTCGTTAAACTGCTCAACTGCTGCTATACATAATTATATTCGTGTTTATTATTACTTCAAACTGACACACCGCGGTATAATTACAAGTCATAGTATGAACGGATGATCACTAGTTATTACAGGAGTCGAATTTAACTGTATGACAGCCATTCAAGGCGCCTATCACGTTCTACTGCTCATTTTGCAATCGCCCATAGGGAGTGGAAGGTTGAGTGGATCTTAGGGAGGGTAGCGCGAATCGATCCCGCGTCCATGCTAATCTTCTGCTCTTCGTGCCGGAGTGTTGTTACCATTCACATAAGCCCCCTCCTCATTGCTGATTGCTAAATGGATAAATCCAGTGTTTCCCAACCTGGCTGTCACGGCACTATGTCGTCACAGACTGTGACAGACAGCTCAAGCAACATTTTCAAACCATCTTAAGACGCCACGCAATACATGTAGGTCTGTTAGATTGTCATGCTAAGCGAAATTGTGAGTTTCTTAAAAGGCGCTCTATAAATATTCAGATAGGCAGATACATACACAAATACATGAGGAGGGATTGCGCCCTATGCGAACGTCCGCGCACATATTTAGTACAAGCAGTTATTAAATCTTCAGTCCAGCATGCGCCTTAATTATCAACCGCCAGCCTACGTTGCTTTGGATCTAATTAATTAGTGCAGCTGTCAACAAAGGGGACCGGGCAGAGTAATGCCAAATGGCGACAAGCAAGGGAGGGTTCAAAGTAGATTAAGTTCTTGAAGGCGTCTTTTGTGGATGGCCCCTTGTGGTTCCATCCTTTTTCTTGTGATAGTATAAAAACAAGTAGGCCTAATAAAATTCACGAAAACTAGACATTCACAGAAAACATCTGACATTTCTAATGCTTCATCATTTCTACTGACATACAGATCCACTCATAATATCTAACAGCCTACAGGTGCACAGTGTTCTAATGTTTACCTGATTGGAGGGCATTACATTATACTTCAAACGGAGACATTAGTTACACGATAATGTTATCCAACATTCAGGCAATGTCACGAAACATGCAACTTATCGTAATGTCTTTTAAAGATCACAGGAAACGACATCGCTCCCTTTTACAACTGATGTAACACTCAAGCATCGTAACCTAACGTTGACAAGCCGAAGCATAGTAATGCTTTTGAGCAGACCTTTATAGAACCTTATAGCAGCCTGTGACATCAGGATATACGGCAGCCGGTTAAAGAAGGTGGACACAATCCTGTATCTTGGTTCATTTATAACCGAGAGCAGCGAGTGTAGTAAAGATTTTCGGTTAAGGTTAACGAAGGGACAGTGTATTGTGGCAGCATAGAAACAGAAAATGGAAATGTCAAAGCATCTTGTTTGAAACAAAGATACTACTCTTGAAGGTTCGTGTTTGGCCAGTAAAAATATATGGCTGTGAGAGCTGGATAATTAAGGATGAGGAGAAGAGAGTCAACGCATTTAACACGAAGTCTCTGCGGCAGATCCCCAGGGTATCACGGACTGAGAGAAAGACAAACGAGTGGGTGTTGGAGACTCCTGGAGTACATGTAGAAAGGAGTCTACGCGGATCAATCAAGCACAGGAAGCTTTCTTATTTCGGGCATGTGCTGTGGAAGTGTGGAGATTGTCTGGAGAGGGAGATTATCCAAGGCCCACATCCTGGATCAAGAGCTCAAAATAGATTCAAGTTGGGATAGAATGATAACATAGAGTCGTGGACTGGAGTATCATTCAAACGGTTATTAAAAAGAGACAGGAAACAGAAGTAGATGGAACAAATTCTCTAATCCTCAGAACTAGGAAGAGTGAAGTCAAGAAGCGATAGTGGCCTAGGCTTACGCAATATTACAACATTAATACGATTTAGTTCTATGATACATTCTAACGCGGCACACCCAGCACGACAAAAAATCACTAGTGTTAAACATCGCATCATCAGACTGATAGTAGCCTTGGAGAGAAAGATGGAATGAAGGAAGGAAGGTTCAGAGGGCAAACTGGACATTCAAACGTCGTCTGTTCTCGTGTCGATGATCTTATCAAAGCAGAATGGCTCGAAGAGATAACCATCACCTTTGTAGAACTTACTCTGAAACTCGATCCTGTAAAGAAAATTCAGAACAGTTTAGCAACCATTGACAACGGTCATACGTGAACACACACACACACGCACACACACACACACACACGCACACAAATATATCCATACATACATGTATCCATACATGCACATATAATTTATTCATGAACAAGTAATACCTACTTAAAAATTACGCGTTTACTAACATTGTATATAATATACTTGTTGACTAAATAGAATATCAGCTTCTCACCAGAACGTTCTAGTCTCCTAAGTCCTTAATTCAGGAGACATAAATTACCTTTCCACTCCGTACATCATGCAATTGGCAGGGAGAAGAATACCGTCTAACCGCACATACAATGTAGAAAGCCCTTATTGTATTGATTTTTTGTGAATTTATATAGCGCCACGCACAGAGCTACACTAATCAGAGGCACTCCCAGTGCGAGAGACCCCGGGAAAATTAGGTTGTCTTTAAGCAGCGAAACGAAGCAGGAAAGCCCCCAGCTTGAAGCATTGAGCAATGATGCCTCGTGATAACGTATTTGTAGTACTCACCAGTGGAGTCTGAGAGTGTGAAGGAATGCAGAGAGTGCTTCCATCAGAAGGAGGATGGCAATCGTGAGACAAGCCCAAGGAGTGAAGAGGACAAAGATGGTGCACACTCCGACATATCCGTCGACCTTCAACGACACGCGAAACACCATGTTCCACAGCACCTCCGACAGTTCTAAAACATATGGTATGGTACAATGCAATTGGATATGGTATGATAAAATAAAGGGGCCATGGAATGTAATGTTTGTTCATCCGCAATGCGAAGTAATTACAAGCAATTATATAACCAACAGTGTTACCACTCCTATGTTTTTCCTCCAAGATCTATGTTTTTAATTCCTGAAAATCGTGTCTATGTTTTTCTATGTTTTTTTAGCGGTCATCTATGTTTTTCCAAAAATGTTGAGTGGTAACACTGATAACCAATGTAAGATCAGAGTACCGCTTAAAGCATGTATGACCAACAGATCTTTGTTCTTTGTACAGCGAAATGTTACTTTGTCAATGTTTGGAGCAATAAATTGATGGTTATGGTTATGGTTACATGTGTATGTTCAGATGCATCTGTGCGTATCTACAGGATGTTTATGTGTCTCGCATCATGTTATGTGATTATCCAATTACATTGCCTTAAGTGAAGAGGAAAGTTATTCTCCTTGTATTCTAACCAAACCCCAATGTCCGACACACATAAAAGCCCTATGACATGATTTAATTCCTCTTGACCGCATGACCTCGTGATTACAACCAGACTCGGACCTCCACTGGACATCGCTCTCTGGACAACCCCTTTGTTACGACGCAGCGCTCGTGAATAAACTGGTGCCCTGCAATTAGCTTTGGAGTATGGCGCTCTAGAAATTTGTGGTCTACGATGACGTTTACGACTGACCAGCATGTGCCAGACTGAGCGCCCACAGACGAAGGTAGGAAGCCGTGTGAGAGATACATCCGAGGCAGTACTCGATCGTATGTATGCACTGGTGAACAACGATCTCCACGAAATTAAACTGAAATAGATGCAAACATTGTATTTGATTACATTAGAAAAGGTGTTTATTTTGGTTTAAATGCTATTATCTTAAGATGAATATCAACTTGAGATGATAATGTACACCAGTAAGGTCTGGCGGCTGGTATAATAAGTTATACTTAGTAACTACTAAGTAGACTTCCCTGTCGCACAGTTATTGAAATAGCTCATGAATAATCTTGGAGTTACTAATTTTCCGAAAATCACAGAAGAAAGGTTAAATAAACAAGCTAGCTGCTTTACAAAAGCAGCCACAAATCTAACTCAATGAAAACATGTTAGTTGTCCTCAAATAAGAACTTCTGCAAAGAGAGAAAGGTTCATATAAGGGAGATCAAGTGGATTGGATGATGACACACGTGGAGAAAGAGATTTGGGAGAGGCCAAAGAAGGCAACTTTTTGGCCGCTCTTTATGGAAGAATCTTTATGCAAATGAATGCATATAGCCAACTGTGTTGGCTGTCGCCATCGAGATTTAAACCGTTTCTACTTTACAATCACTGGAGGCCAAAATCATGGCTAAAGAATCCTACCAACCTCTTCTTCATGCGCCAACTCCGAGTCATGCATCACTCCATCCATTCCATCTTCCGTCAATTTTCCGTCTCCAGTTGATCCTCCATGAGTGCTCGATAGCATCTAGAATCATTCGATGCACTGTGCTAATGTTAGACTGCAACTGTGACATAGCATAGGTATAGTATAACCAAAGAGACGTCAGATGATGATTGCGTTATAAACGTAAGTGGCTCCTGGGTGAGCTATCAAGCAAGAGAGTCTTTGCGTTTTAATGTTCACCATTAACGCGCATACATGACTGTAACTAATAAGAATGAGAAGTTTAGAAGGATTAGCGGGAGAAGATGATGATGATAATGAAAAAAGTAAGATATTGAAGATGGCGATGTAGAAGAAAAAGTAGAACACTAAGAAGAATACAAAGAAGAGTTAGAATAAGAACGAGAAGATAAAGTAGGGAGAAGAAAAAGTAGAACACTAAGAAGAATACAAAGAAGAGTTAGAATAAGAACAAGAAGATAAAGTAGGGAGAAGAAAAAGTAGAACACTAAGAAGAATACAAAGAAGAGTTAGAATAAGAATAAGAAGATAAAGAAGGGAGAAGTAAGAGTAGAACACTAAGAAGAATACAAAGAAGAGTTAGAATAAGAACAAGAAGATAAAGAAGGGAGAAGTAAGAGTAGAACACTAAGAAGAATACAAAGAAGAGTTAGAATAAGAACAAGAAGATAAAGAAGGGAGAAGTAAGAGTAGAACACTAAGAAGAATACAAAGAAGAGTTAGAATAAGAACAAGAAGATAAAGAAGGGAGAAGAAAAGGTAGAACACTAAGAAGAATACAAAGAAGAGTTAGAATAAGAACAAGAAGATAAAGATAGAATAATGAGGAGAAAAAAGAGACGATGTAGTTTCTATGACATTTTGACTGAACATGAAAATATACAACAGTTAAATCCAGACCTACTGGGTAAAATTAACTTAAGATTGCTTTAAATCGTTTACAATACCGCAAATTACGGCATCATATCCGAATCATTTACAAGCTTAATTAATATAACTGGCAACACCATTTCAAGAATATTACAGCGTCTAAAGCGATCGTAGCGACATTAATGACAAGTACATTTCTGATAATCGTTTCTAGATTGAAAGTATAATAAATTTCAGATTGTTGTTACCATTTTGGCCAGATGACGTTTTCTGAGTATCATTGGCTTAAGAACGAGTAGCCAAGGTACGCAGATCAGAATGAGAACGAGAAGAAATGACTGGAAGCCTTTCTGAAATTCAGATTATTAGTATTAGCCTACTATTATCATCATCATCATAATCATCATCGTCATCGTCATCATCATCATCATCTCATTGCCAACTTCAATCAATCAATCAATCAATCAATCAGTCAGTCAGTCAGTCAGTCAGTCAACCAACCAACCAACCAACCAACCAACCAACCAACCAACCAACCAATCAATCAATCAATCAACCAACCAACCAATCAATCAATCAATCAATCAATCAATAAACCAATCAACCAATCAACCAATCAATTAATCAACCAATCAATCGACCAATCGACCAATCAACCAGTCAATCAGTATTAGTTTAATTCGATAATCTAGTTGTCAAGGACGTGAGACAAGTGTTGAGATTGAATACCTGACCGCTGTAGAACTCTCGTGAACTGCAGGGCTCGTCAGGATAGTTCAGCAGGAACATGTTGATCAGACCTGCAAGTAATGTAACCACGGCACAGCACACTACTTTACGTGGTTTTCCCGATCAAATTGATACCTTACACTTGAAATCAAACGTATAATGCAAAGCAGAACTGGGATCGTATACATTTAACCTGGTCAGGTCTTAAGTTCCGACAGTGTGCCTACATACATGTAGATTCCTTGAAAGCATTTTTGTCAATGTGAGACCCGACTGATGCTATAAAACTTCGAAAGACTCATTAGTTCAGTCCAAAAGCATGGCACACTGAATACATGCATACATAAATACATTCATACCTATACATACATACATAATTGTAATTGTAATTGTAATTGAACATTTGTATAGCGCCACTCAGAGATTCAGAGGCGCTCCCGACCCAGGGCTCTAACAAATAAGATAGTCTTCAGGCGTTTCCGAAACAGAGGAAGAGAAGGGCTGAGGAGCTCAAGACGCAATTCATGCGGAAGATGGTTCCAAGTAGAGGGGCCGACATAAGCAAAGCTTCTGAATTGAGCAGTTGCACCACGCATGCATACATACATCATATATTCATTCATACATATACATATACAATACATACATACATACATGCATGCATACATACATACATACATAAATACATGTACATGCATACATGCAAGAACACACACGTAAGTAGATAGATACTTATTCATTCATTTCAGATATTTATATAGCGCCCCTTCAAGATTTCTACTCAGAGTCGCTCCCGACTACAGCGCGGACACTGAATCGGAGTTTCACGCCGAAGCGCATGAGCAATTGCGAGTGAAGGACTTGCCCAGGGTCCCTACGCGGCGGCTTGAGGTGGATTCGAACCCGCAACCCTCCGGCTGCATGGCACCGAACATACCCCTACACCACCGCGCCCCACGATATTATTATATTGAGTGTCAGTTTACCATCTTTAATTTAGAATGCCCACAGTTTCAGTGGGTGCTCTCCACTTACCGATCAGGAGACTCGGGGCACATCCTGCCTGCGTGGCATCAATGGCAATCCACTTGTGTAGGATGAGGACAATCAGGTATCCGAATATAGCGATGAGGAAGATTATCTGCGGAAGGAATTCGCAGAAGATGCTCACCTTGTCTTTGAAGTATCTGAAAACGGAGAATTAGACGATGCTTTGAGCGAAAATTAACTGCAGCAACAGTGATTCTATGAAAGAATTTACGAAACAAGGGCAGTGAAGAAATAGGTAGTAAGTAAGTAAGTAAGTAAGTAAGTAAGTGAGTGAGTGAGTGAGTGAGTGAGTGAGTGAGTGAGTGAGTGAGTGAGTGAGTGAGTGAGTGAGTGAGTGAGTGAGTGAGTGAGTGAGTGAGTGAGTGAGTGAGTGAGTGGTGAGTGAGTGAGTGAGTGAGTGAGTGAGTGAGTGAGTGAGTGAGTGAGTGAGTGAGTGAGTGAGTGAGTGAGTGAGTGAGTGAGTGAGTGAGTGAGTGAGTGAGTGAGTGAGTGAGTGAGTGAGTGAGTGAGTGAGTGAGTGAGTGAGTGAGTGAGTGAGTGAGTGAGTGAGTGAGTGAGTGAGTGAGTGAGTGAGTGAGTGAGTGAGTGAGTGAGTGAGTGTGAGTGAGTGAGTGAGTGAGTGAGTGAGTGAGTGAGTGAGTGAGTGAGTGAGTGAGTGAGTATGTATGTATGTATGTAAACATGTGAGTGAGTGAGTGAGTTAGTATGTATGTATGTAAATAAGAAAGTAAGTAAGTGTGGATAACTAAGTGCAGGTAACTAAGTAAGTACATAGCTCTCCGCGCAATCTTTCATTCAGTCAAAAGTTTCTATAGCGCCCCTTCAAGATTTCTACCCAGAGGCTCTCCCGACCGAATTCCGTCGAGAAAAGACGGACTTTAGGCTGTTGTAGAATGTGTTAGAAGAATCCCTAAGCAGGAGTCGCCACTCCGAGGATGAGTTGTAATCGTGCCCAATATTAATATGACTCAGTGCTTGTCAATTATCCGCTCCTTGTAGGCCCTACATGAAAGACCCTAGGTAACTAAGAAGAGGAAAACTGCATCGGATGTAATCAGTTTCGTCCTGGTCCTATATAATAAGGTTTTGCTAACGTCGATGAGATACTAGCTTTTTTGGCAAGATTCTAGATAGGACCTGTGATTTTGGAGACTGAGAACGACTCCAAAGAACATCTGACTGACTCCAAAGATGATCGAGATCTTCATCTTGAATGAGTTGAGCCACTTGATCTTGTTCAGTGACAACTGCCACGCCTATAACAAAGGTATGCCAATCGATAATAAGCTAGGACATGTCCTTATCAGAGATTGGTAACTAATCGATTAGATTCTAATCGATTAGCTAATCGATTAGGCAAACAGCCAATTCTAATTGTAATCCATATAGTTATACGATTTTGCCGATTCTCGTTCTAATCGATTAGCAAATTTCAGTAGCTAATTCTAATCGATTAGCAATTTAACTAATGAGATTAAGGGTTGGAGAAGGAATGGGAGAAATTGGGAGAAAGAGAGAGATGGGGATAGGAAAGATAGAGGAAGAGCGAGGCGAAGGAAGAGACATTAGGTAAATGATAAACTGAACTGAACTGAAGTGCAGGAGAATTTCCACAGAAGGGACAATTACTGAACTATCGCACAGTGTGATGCAGCGCTCATGAACACACTGGTGCCCTTCGCTTGGCTTTCGAGTGGCGCTGTAGAAGTTTGGAGATTACGATTACGATTACCATACTTACAGGGTCCATTCCGAAAGGATAGGGGTATCCTCTGTAGTCAGTGTTATTAGTCGGATCAAGAGTCATGTCTTTGTGACCTTCAATGAAGTCCCTGAGAAAGAAAAATCGGTTGCTATGAATCTAGTATCTCCTTCCTCTCAAGGTTACCCTCTCCCCTTCCTCTCAAGGCTTGTGTCTTTAACGAGTCAGACCTCCTACACTACAACCTATTCAATCGCTATTTCAATCATGTCTCAGATAATAGATAGAAAGGCAAGTTATAAACACTTGCGTATGTATAATAGCTTAAAGCCAAAGGCTATATAGAAAGGTTAAAGGTCACAATGTAGGTCTAACGTGATTTTACACTTTGAAAATGGCGTCAAACTAAAGATGTTGGTGTAGCATGATTTTATAGTCTGCTTCATTTCGAACTAGAAATGCAAATGGAACGTAATTCTTGCAAAGCGAAAAGCTTTCAACTTGAGATTTAAGTGTAAAAACTGTTTTTACATTCCGAATGGTTAGAACTGGAGACATAAACTGAACGTTATGTTTACACACTGAAGGGTTTTGAACAAGAACATGCAAATGACTCTCTTCTTCCGCCTCCCTCTTTCTCTCTCTCCTTCCTCTCAAGGTCACATTCTCTCTCTCCTTCCTCTCAAGGTTACCCTCTCCCCTTCCTCTCAAGGTCACTCTTTCTTCTTCCTCTCAAGGTCACTCTTTCTTCTTCCTCTCAAGGTTACCCTCTCTCCTTCCTCTCAAGGTCACCCCTCCTCTTCTTGCTCTCACAGTCACTCCACTCTCTCTTTCCTTCACACCTCTACCAGTGGCCCTTTTCATTTCCTTTCCTACCCTCTCCTCCGTCATTCTCTCTCTCGTTACCTACGGACCATGAAGGCAATTATCAAAAATTCTCATATGATTCGCCAGATGGCACCTCGTACACGGGCAAGTCCATTGCAAGGGCAGAGAGATGTCACTTACGTGGTGTAGCGGTCCTTTTCTGCGGTCCAGGCGGATCCGAAGATATTGAGAGACTTAGAGAAGATGTCATTGTACATCATTCCGGCGTACACAGAAAACGCACCCATCAACAGAATGATATAGCGACCACTGAAGAACATATTCCATATCTGAAATAGGAATAGTAGAAATTCCATCAATTGAAAGTAGGCATATTAACTTAAAATCGTTGAATTGATTATTGTGAATCAATATAATGGAATAACAAAATTCAACTGAAAACCTCATTTTTAGTTATTTATCTTTCGTATCAGTTTTTATATATAGGCAAAGAGAAAGAGAGACAAAAGACAGACAGACAGACAGGCAGACAGACAGACAGACAGACTGACTGACTGACTGACTGACTGACTGACTGACTGACTGACTGACTGACTGACTGACTGACTGACTGACTGAAATAGCTGATTGACAGTCAGACAGGCAGACAGACAGACAGACATATGACAAAAACTAAGCTTAGCTTATTAGGTTATTTACTTTCTTTATTTCAGTTAGAGTTACAGTTAATAGGCTAGGTAAGCTGTGTAAGCGTTTATTGCCTATGTCTTTGCATCCAAATGTCCAGTTTCTGTGCCTTGAATGTGGTCAAGCTTGTTGTAGTTATTATTTCGTGTGGTAGGCTGTTCCAGCGATCCACAATTCTTTGGCTAAAAAAGAATTTTCTAATGTCCAAACGCACATGTTCATGATACAGTTTCATGTTGTGTCCTCGCAAATTTACACTTGTTGCCTTCTTGAAGAGAGTTTTTTCGTTGATATTTTCGAGACCATGGAGAATTTTTATCTAGCCATAAATTTCATTTAATATATCTATAATTGAAGAAAAAGAAAGGGCTATAATTATACGCTTATCAGTCGAATTACCTCGTTGTCGCCTTTCAGCTTCATCAGTCTCTTTTCAAAGACAACCATCGCAAGTGCCGCCAGAAACATAAGCGTACCATGGCCAGCATCACCAAACATCAGAGAGAAGAGGAAAGGAAAGCTGACGATTGTAAACGGGGCTGAAAATATTCGAAAAGAAAATATTCACGTAATGTAAATGTAACATAGTGGCCATGTCAACGTACTTGCGGGGCATGTAACATTCGTTTTAAAAGCGAAAAGTCTTCAACTAAGCAACTACGTACTACATGTACAATTGTACATGTATGCAGGCTAAACTTGTTACGGTCAGCCCTGCAATGTAGTGGTCCCGTGTTCAAAACCCAGAAACTGTCATAATTTTGTCAGCTCAAGGGCCCAAAGTGAGAATTAGGGACTCGCTGCGCCCAGTATACGAAGGCTTCATTTAGTTACTAAAAGTGTCTTAGTGTCTAATGTTTATTGTGCTGTATTATCAGGTCTAGGGTTTAACTTTCTGCCACAGCAGAAATTTATCTTGAGATCTACCTCCACTTGCAAACTCTTGCGAACTCGACTATTATAAGTACACTGACCGTACACTGTCGGTGGGACGATAAGACGGCGAAGGAGAGGACTGACCATCTGCACTCATATGCACAGACTTGGAAAACTCAAGTCACTACCATGGCTGACTCCTGGCGATTGCTTGAGGAACTACACTTCTATCTATCTACAAATATCTTTGTCACCAAATTCTCCGTCCCCTCTCTGCTACGTCATTGCGTCGTCTCAGATCCTCTGATCGGCTTGACTTTTACGTTCCCCGTGTTAGGACTACAATGGCTCAATCCAGATCTCTTGCCTGTATAGGTCCCTCTCTATGGAATCGACTTTCTCCTTCTTTGCGCTCTACCATCCTCTCCGGTGGCATTTCTACCTCGTTCTCTCACCTTAAAACCTTCGTTTTCTCTCGGAGTAGCTTCCACTGGGAGCGCTTCTGAAGGGCTTATAAAAATGCTATGAGAAGCGCTTTATAAATGATCAAATACAATACAATACACTTCGTCTCCTGCGCGTGAACATTCATTTTTGTATCTCTTCAGCTGACAAGAAGTGTCTTCACCAGGCTCACAGTCACAGTGACAGACGCTGTAGAAATGTGCAGAGAACAAACCCAACAAGAGACTGACCTGGGTTGACCTCGCGATAGCTGGCGACGCCGTAAGAGTCGACGATTCCTTGAAACACTTTGGTAAATTTGTTCGTGCAGTTGTAGGTAGGTGGCGCCTGTTTCGTTTCCATTCGGTTCAAGATGGATGGGACGCTACTTCCGCTCCGCTCCTTCAGATAACAGAACAAAACGATAAAATCATCGATGGCTTTCATACAGGCATCTCTCGACAACCACTCTGACTTGACGCAGCGCTCGTGAATAAGTTGATGCTCTCAGCGCTTAAGTTTTAAGTGGCACTTTAGAAATTTAGAGATTGTGATTACTATATCTGGAAATGATCGTCAGTCTGATCCTAGATGATCGAATAATCGTCTAGCAGGGATGGGCAGTAATTGAATTTACGTAATTGAAATTACTTGAAATCACGTAATTTATAATTTGTGATTTGTAACTCAATTACATTTTCCGAGCGATTTGCCCATCCCTGACGCCTAGTCCATGTCTTTAAAATGCTGTTGACATTCGATTCACATCAAAGCTTCGTAACACAACCAGAGTTTAATAAACTAAAAATCCCGTTTTCAAATAACAAAATTTCGATCGATCCTAAACTGTTTAAACGCTTTTGACATCCAACCCATATCCGCAACAAACTACGGCTCATAAGATCAAAGTATGATCTGACCGTGCGTGGATGACTGAGGAGGCCTGATTTCAATCAATTCCTAATGCAATTAGTAACTTCAATTGTGCCGCTGTCTAATGGACAAAGGCATTAACCGATGGTGCACCTAAACCAAGCCGTAGTCAGGTCAATATCTAGAAGATCTGTCCATTAAGACAGAGAGGCAGTTTATGTTGGCCAGCAATTTAGGAAAGGGAAGCCTTACGTTGAGAACGAAATTAAGCAAGCGACTGAGCAGAACGATCAGGTGAAGGAAGAAAGTTCCAAAATCCAGGTCCAGCAACCGAAAGCTCGTTCACCAAGAACACTTCTATAGTTTTAGACATGACCGGAGTCAGATGAATTAACAATTCACCAAACAGTCTTAGTTTTTTTAGGTATGACCGGAGTGAGACACTCAGATGAATTGTTCACAAAGAACAGTTCACCAAAACAGTTCCAGGTCAAGGTATGATCAGCAAGAACAGTTCCCCAAAACAGTTCTAGTTTAAGGTATGACCAGAAATGGATACTCAGATGAATTGCACCATCAATTAATCTATCTGAGTAGAGACGAGGCGCAATATAAATTCCGATATATTGATATATTGATTATTAGAACGGCGCTATAGCAGTTCTTAGATCAGCTGCCTACCGTTCCTCGTCGAAGCGCCATCTGAATCTTCTCGAGGTCTCTGATTGGACACCAACATTCGCTGATCAGACATTTCTGGGTGACGTCCAGGTTCAGCATGTTCAACGTGTGGTAGACGGCCTTGATCTTGCGCACCTTGATGAACCAGACCTTGATGTCCTTGGCCGCCGCAACGAGGACTCGATGACGATGGTCCTGCGTCTGACTCAACACCTGAAAACGTCGAAATTATATAGCGCCAATAAAACCATTTATGAGGTAATGTTGCAAACTGATAATCACAACTGTTTATTATGTCTTAGCCTCTCCAACATTCTGATTTAACAGTAAATAAATTCTAAATGTGGCAATATGCACAATATGAATAAATTGGCGATTAATCGTTTATGATCAGTTGCGTAAGTGAACTGGAAATTTAAAAGAGGGGAAACGTGAGCAGCAGGCTGTGCTTAAGTATCAGAAAGCATCTTTAATTAATATATTAATATTCATTACTGTATGAACAGGTAACTCTCCTATGCATTGATATATACATATCCGTATTTGTTTTCAATAAGTCGTTTAAGAAGCTAACGGTACAACACATAATTACGTCTGATATTTGGTACTTTGATATTTTGTACTGCTATAGAAGAACATTGCACCTTAATTGGACAATGAAGGTGACAAATAAGGAGGTCCGAAGAAGATTACACATAAAGGAAGATCTAATACAGTCAGTAATGAGAAGGAAATTGGGTCTGTTTGGACATTATATGCAGAATGGACAATAATAGAAAAATAAAAACTGTCATGATGGGTATGATGGATGGAAGTGGACGAAGAGGAAGACCTAACAGGGAATGGACTGATGACATCAGGGATTGGTGCAAACAAGACCTACACAGTTTGAGTGTATTGGCGCAAGACAGAGGATTATGGAAACAGATGACGAAATTTGCATTGGACACCTATACGGGCTTTCGGCCCATGGATCCTGATGATGATGATGATGATTTGGTACTTACTGTGTTCAGGTCTTCGATCCTCGTCATGACTCCTAGCGACATCTCTCGTCGCTCAGCCTGCGTCTCCGGACATGGATAGACAGTGGCACGAAACCTACCAGTAACATCAATGCCTCTATGAGATTCCTAACAACAGCTGCATAAGTTAGCATATATGCATACCAACATACATTCATGCGTAGCCTACTTACATTCTTACGTACACGCACATGCATACATACACACAAACAAATTAATACATACAATACATACACAGTATTGCATAGATGCATACATATATACATGCACTTTACTTTAGAATGGTTCAAGCTGGCGCCATACAAATAGTCAAATAATTTCGTAGATGTATATGTCTCAATACAATTCAAACAAAGAACTTCTATTGTTTCCGGTTAGTCACCAATTCTGAAATAATTCATGAAATTCAAAGCGAAAAGGCAGAATACGCAGACGATGGGAAGTGATTATAACAAATCATCAACTTAAACTGATAAACAATTTGCTTAAGACTTGTATGGGAATTAAGCTTTAGTCCAGGATCTCCAAATTCTCACCCTTCGCATATTTTCTTCACTCGAGTTTTCAGTTGATCTCCTTGAAAGAAAATTATGAAGACAGATTTGTGGACCCGATCTCCCTAAAAAAAGAATTTGCAAACTGACAAATTATGGGCACAAAATTATATTTATATTTAAATCTATAAAAATTATTGACTAAAACACTTCATTGTCGAAAAAACTTTCGCCTAAATCATTATCAGAACCTTTTCGAATAGGCTTCAACGATCATGCTACAGTTGAGTTATAGGGGACGTTTAATACAATTATTGCTTTACAGCTATTTTACATATTGCAGCATGAACAGCGAGTTAGTTCTATGACAACAGTGTCAATTTTCGGAGTAAATGTTGTTATAAAAACGACAGAGTAAACTATTAAAAGACCTTTTGCAATGATTTTAAATATGACCCTCAGATTTATAAAACTGATCGATCCTTGAAAGTCTTTCTTGCTAGCAGATATACATGTAAGGACTTAAATGAGACCCTGCAGAATATATTTTTGGTGTGTAGATGTGTGTAGGTTTGTGTATATGTGTGAACAACTGAACATCCCGCTGCATTCGATCTGAATTGAACTTTCTCCTAAAGTAAAGCAGATTGTTTTCCACATTTTAAGTCATTTTAGTTTTACGAGACGAAGCTAGAATAGTCTAACCGTGACTGGGTCTTCGAGTGGCGTCTCAATCTCCGTCTGCCTGAGGAAGACATTTCCACGGCAAGCCCTCCACAGCATTCTCTCAAAGGCTGGTATTCGCTCACGCAGTATGACACCGGCCACGAAACTGCGAAACATCAAGTATCAGTTTTAGTACAAATTAATGTTCCTACCAACAGCTTTCAACTTTTGCGCTATATAAAAATTACAGAGTGTTGTACACGTCCTGCAAACCTGATTCGCCGTTGTTTAATTGAACATGTAGCAGTTAGCAGCTCCTCGCGTTTGCAACTTCTCTGCCTTCTCTCTATGGTTTCTATCGCAACCGGACTCGGAACTTCACCTGGCACCTCTGTCGTAATCGCAATCGTAAAATGCAGATCATAGGCTAGGCCAAAACAGTTAATTATACTAAACAATCACCTGGAAGGGAAGCATATTACGTTCGATGTATTGGTACCAGTTTATTGAGACAGGCTAACAATACAAACAATCAATCAATCAATATTCGTTTACTCTGCATAAAGGTTGACGTAGACACAACGATAACTTCTTGTAATGAAGATATTGCCTGTTTGGGGATTAAATAAAAGTTTATTTTAAATCTGGGGTTTTTTCAGGTTCGCTAGCTATGATATTATAGTTAATTAAGGTTGGCAAAATTCTGTTCCTTTTCAAGTACAGTGAATGTTAGAGACCAATTTTAAGGACAACCAATACACTAGTAGCTAAGGCCAGACTTAAACATAAAAGCTTAATCAAGGTAATAAGTTAATGCTGCTTCTAATAGTTCCACGGTTGACCGTTACCCGCTAGAAGCCCCGCCTAACCCCACTCAAGAATACGATGTCCCTACCATAGGTTTCCAGTCGTTGCCATGGCTTGGGCCGTTTGTCCGGCTGGCACCACAGCTCCAAACTCCGATCCAATGATCGAACTGGACTCAGTCACTCCGATCTCAGTCTGAAGAAGGCGGCGACGAAAAAGAGCTTATAGTTCATAGTAAGCATAGTTAGGTTAGGTCACATAGTCAGCAAAGTTCGGCACTGGTTGTTAAGGTAAGCCAGAGTTTGGATGGGTTAACCAATCAAAGGCTTAGTAAGTTGAAAGAGCAACACAACCACAAAGTCAAAGCGTAGGCTAAATAAGAGAGCATTATCGGTTAGCACTTAATACATAAACCAACAAAAGAAACCAGTGTTCAAACAAGCGGGCAGAGTACGCCAAAGCTTAGAGAACAAGCAAAGTAAGAAAACGTTCAGATACTTTCAGGTAAGCCAACGAGTACTCAAAAACACTAGTAAGCCACGAGAATAAGCAGAAATGTGGGCAGACCAGCGCAATAAGCCATGGTAAAGACAAACGGAAAGTAAGTTCAGTGAACAGACGAAGCTAATATGTAAATCTGGAAATGCATTCCACTTGCAGGCATGTGCGATTATATCCAATGGATCAGTGCTGAAGTTGGTTCTATACATGCATAAACTTGCATGCGGTGCAGTCGAATAGACACAGGCAAACGATGTAAAGTAATATAGCTAGGGTAAGGATGCATTATCCTTCATTAAAATCCGACAAATTTGGCGTATGAACAGGTCATCACGTACCCAGTATAGAGAACCACGATTTAGACCCCAGAGATTCTGCTGGGCCTCATCGTACTTCAATAAGATGCTGAACAGGCCTATAATGTTGCAGATGAACGCTATCACCTTGCAACTACCAACTGCACATTTGTTCCATAATACGTTACAGTCTGTATGTAACGTAAAATCTATAAATGGAACGGCCCACAACGACTTCAACTAAGACAATGTGACCACTTCATACGCTGCGCAGAAGAATTGCTGACAAATTAGACTGAATGTGATAAGGAATTGTAAAGTATGAAGCAGGCCTATCCTGTCAGCAAATGCGAGCTACGTATGCTTTAAAGTTTCTAGTCTAAGCAAGGTTTTTTATATTGAAAATAGATGTGGGTACTAATTGTTTTTACTTCAGTTAAGATTGAATGGCCAGGATTTTCCGAAGGATATGCTTTGTGGAATAAACCTTCAAATTTCTAAAGTGCTACTCTAGAGCTAGGCGCAAAGCACCAGCTTATTCACTATAGGTGCAGATATGAAAGTCATGCAATAAGTGCGGATCTGGGAAAACCTCAACGTAACACTGTAATAAACATATTACTCAAACTAAACATGAAATAAATATATCAAACTACTTGAAACGAAGTGAGTATTAGCAAAACTGTCGACCTTGTTTTCATGGGCTTTAAATAAATTATGTACACAGAGTAGTGCTTTTATAAAGTTAGTCTTTTCGAAATTGTAACGCAAACAACACGGTAGGCTCACATCGTTAAACCTAGGGAGAGCATCTATTCCCACTGCATGAGTGTCTTTGGAGTTGTACGTTTTTTGCCAAATTGAAAATACTGAAATTTTTAAATTCCCGAAAGTAAAAATTCTCAATTCCCACATAGGCTATAGGCCTATATTTAGAGCACCAAGATGATGCTATACAATGCAGAAAAGATATTGCGTCTGCATATATCGCCAGGTTCAATCCTCGAATGTCTGGCTGAAAACTGAAGAATATTGAACTGCAACTTTTGATAAACTACATTTGACAAAGACCCACATGTAGGCTAATCTTAGCCATAAAAGGCCCATACTCGAAATCAAAACAACCCTTCGCTATTACAAATTCAACATCCCTATATAAATAGAGCGTATAATTAAATTTTGCTTAGGAATTTTGATCTAAAAGCAGACAAAACGTCAAGCAAAACGAATTAGGCCTATTATCAATCACATCTACAGAGAGACAAGACGTTCTCCGCAATGGCTTCTACCGAATACACAACACTGGATATTATGTCCCCACGTAGGGTATACTACCGAAAGCACAACACACAACACAGCTTGCCCCAGCTTGTGCCCGGGAATAAGCCTATAGAGACGACAATGGTTGAGACGGGTTAACCTGCTCACCCCAGTCGTAATGGCTGTCCAGCTGACTTGACGGCTTCCTCGCCGAGTAAAACAATAGACTCTTCTGTCATACCCTGGTCGGACATCGCCTAACCACACAGTTCACACACACAACACGAATCACTGGTCTATAGACACATGACGGTGAAACTATGGCAAACATTCTCAGCATGAAAACACTGATCATCAGGGAAAATTACGACTGCGAAGAGAATATAATTGTAACCGTTTCAATGGAGCACTCTTTCTTTAGAAGGTAACGATTAAGCGCGAGCATTATTATTATTACTTTAAAAAGTGTCATTATTTTGTGTTTTTTAATATTTTGTCGTAGTTATAGTAGTAGCAGCAGCAGTAGAAGTAGTAGTAATCAATCTCCGTAGCTATTTAAATACAGATGAATCATTATGTACCTCTGTGAAAAATAATAATAATAATAACAATACGCATAAGGCCTAATACTACTTCTGCTGCTGCTGCTACTAAGTTTACTACTACTACTATTACTACTATTAGATTACTAAATCTACTAATCGATGCACACGACTTTAATCAGAGCACCAATGGGATATCTATAAATCAGTCAGCTTGATGAAATTGAATGCCAAAATACTTAGCGAAACTCTACAAAAGAACTGTAAGTTTGACATTAAATGCAACGAGGAATATTAATCAGCAAAGTAATCATTTTGACCCATTTATGCTCCTTCTGAAAGTGGTTTTCTCAAACTAACTCTTCTACTTTGTAACGGTTTTCTTCGACGCAGATACAAGAATGACAAAAGTCTAAGGTATTTGTTTGAGGTCTGATGCTTTGAAGAATGTATCAAACAAGAGATGGTAAAGATGGAAAAGAATAGGATTTACCACATGCATAATAACACGGATCAGTAACTGCATTCAGCTTGCTTTGAACATTTATAGAAAACTTTCGATGCGTTGGTAAGATAATTTAAAACATTTCACAGTGCTAAAAGCAAAACAATCTGATTTCCATTCCATAAACTGTTACAAGTAAGTCTCTTGCCGGCGTTTACTGTGCATTAGATGAACTTAGTCGTGCTAACGGGCACAAAAGCAAGAAAGAAAGAAAGAAAGAACAAGATGCTTGCTGGAAAATTAACGAAACCACTAAAGAAAACAATAGAAATGCTGACAGCACAAACTAAGTAGTCTTTGATAAGTCTTAAGCGACATGCAGAGAACGTTAAGCCCGTGAAGAATATCTTGTAGTTTAGAGTCAAGATAAGGGCAAGTAAGGGCAAAGGTAGGTAAAGAATAGGCAGAAGAACACGTAATACTCGTCATTACAATAAATAAGACTTAAGCTACAATTTATAATATTACTTAATCTCAAAGGTGAGTATAAAAAACGGCTTTCAATTCGTGAACTGGTAAATTAATTAGTCTACATTTCATCAAGTGACTTTGAATGGAAACGAGCACAAGCAAGGATCTACGAACCATGATGATCGTAAATGATGATGATGAGCATTATTATTATGATGATGATGATTGTAAATGATGACGATGAGTATTGTTATTTTTATTATTATTATTATTATTATTATTATTATTATTATTATTATTATTATTATTATTATTATTATTATTATTATTATTATTATTATTATTATTATTATTATTATTATTATTATTATTATTATTATTATTATTATTATTATTATTATTATTATTATTATTATTATTATTATTATTATTATTATTATTATTATTATTATGAAACACGTCCATAGTTAGCCTACTAAGTTTATATTTAGAGAACAAACGCCTATTGTTACGTCATCTCAATTATGAAACACGGCCATAGTTGCTAAGTTTATATTTAGAGAACAAACGCCTATTGTTACGTCATCTCAATTATGAAACATCCATAGTTACTAAATTTATATTTAGAGAACAAACGCCTATTGTTACGTCAACTCAATTATGAAACAAGTCCATAGTTACTAAGTTTATATTTAGAGAACAAACGCCTATTGTTACGTCATCTCAATTATGAAACACGTCCATAGTTACTAAGTTTATATTTAGAGAACAAACGCGTATTGTTACGTCATCTCAATTATGAAACACGCCCATAGTTACTAAGTTTATATTTAGAGAACAAACGCCTATTGTTACGTCACCTCAATTATGAAATATGTCCATAGTTACTAAGTTTAGCTAGCTCCCAATTATGACGATAAATTACTATAGAAATTGATAAGCAATGTATAAATAGAGTGGCCTCAGTTAAATTCTTAGGGGTCCACATAGATGAACTCTTATCCTGGAAAGACCATATAACCAACATTTCGACAAAGGTGGCTAAAAACATTGGCATTATTTCCCGTATCCGGCATCTCCTGCCACGATACATACTTGTACAATTATACTATTCGCTAATACACCCTTACCTCTCAGATTGTAATCTTATATGGGCATCCACTTATCGGACTCGGTTAGCTTGCCTGTCAACACTCCAGAAACGGGCTATAAGAATCTTGTGTAATGCACCTTTTAGAGTACATACCAAAAGCCTATTTCTCAATCTGGGAATATTGCCATTTGAAAGCATTAACAAATTGCAAGTGGGGCTATTTATGTACAAATGCCACATGAATTTAATACCTGAAAGCTTTAACCGATGGTTCTGTAAAAATTCTGAAATTCATGACCATCAAACACGTTCTTCTAAAAAGTATCATCAGTGCAGTATGCGTACTAAAATTAGGCAACATAGCATTAGAATCTATGGACCGGTACTGTGGAATTCCTTGCCAAATGAACTCACTCGCATCCCAACGCTATATCTGTTTAAACATAATCTAAAGACGTATTATATGGCTGAACTTAATTAGATAACCTATGGTCTTATTCGTGTCAAATTGTGTTTTATTGTAAGGAATTGTGTGCTTGGTGCACTGATCTCGTCTGCAGAAACAGACTGTGTCTTTATGTTTACTATGTTTTTTTAATTGTGTTAACTGTGTTCATACAAGCTTATGACTTTCAAAGGAAATAAAAAAGACATTAACCTGTGTACTACGACCAATTGTAAACCTTGTAAACCAATTGTAAAGCATGTTTGAGTAATGCCTGCTAGTAGTAGGGCGACCCTGTTAGCGGAACCTGTTGTTCCTTTGGGTCTTCCCATTGTCACTGGATTGTCTTGCCTGTCTAATTGCTGATTGTGAATTGTTTGGTGAACAATAAAGTATTCATTGATTGATTGATTGATTGAGTTTATATTTAGAGAACAAACGCGTATTGTTACGTCATCTCAATTATAAAACACGCCCATAGTTACTAAGTTTATATTTAGAGAACAAACGCCTATTGTTACGTCATCTCCCATAGTTACTAAGTTTATATTTAGAGAACAAACGCCTATTGTTACGTCATCTCAATAATGAAATATGTCCATAGTTACTAAGTTTATATTTAGAGAACAAACGCCTATTGTTACGTCATCTCAATTATGAAGTATGTCCATAGTTACTAAGTTTATATTTAGAGAACAAACGCGTATTGTTACGTCATCTCAATTATGAAATATGTCCATAGTTACTAAGTTTATATTTAGAGAACAAACGCCTATTGTTACGTCATCTCAATTATGAAGTATGTCCATAGTTACTAAGTTTATATTTAGAGAACAAACGCCTATTGTTACGTCATCTCAATTATGAAACACGTCCATAGTTACTAAGTTTATATTTAGAGAACAAACGCGTATTGTTACGTCATCTCAATTATAAAACACGCCCATAGTTACTAAGTTTATATTTAGAGAACAAACGCCTATTGTTACGTCATCTCAATTATGAAACACGCCCATTAGGGTGATTCAAAATAAGTTTTTTGGGAAAGTTAATGAGCATAGTTGCTAATTTTGTTCCGTTTGTGTACAGAATAAATTCTGTATAAATATTTTCAAAATCAAATGCATTTTAGAGGTCGCTCAATGAGCACAAAAGTTTCCATACAGTCGTATTCAAGTTACAAATTGAGGTGATGGCCATATGATATATCACACACAACAAAGTTGAATAGCATGAATCATAGATTGATTAGTAACTCGAGGTAGTCATAAGAAAACATACATTCATTCACAACATCTATTGATTAAAGAAGTCTTTAAAAAGTCTACAATAATTGTAGACTTTTATTGTAGAATTATTCACCAGGAATCCTCCGCTGCCTGATCTGCTTGTTCAACTGCAAGTCATTAACTGGTGTACCAGATGCCGCCGGACTAGCTCTTGATGCTCTCACGTTTATATTACTTGCAAATAAACAGAGTGACATTTCTTCTCTCAGAGGCAGTCAATTGAGATTGATCTATAAAAATACTGGTCTCCAAGCAATAAATGACATTAGTCATCCATGTGGCCAAATGCACCTGACTGTCTGAAACGATACATCCCATCACCGACCGTCTCTCCTCGAATTCCACAATTCCATCACTTCCTTGTAATTGTCTCTTGAAAGATAATCTAGTCTTGCTGACAGATGATTGCATGCGATGAACAGTTGAAAATTGCAATGGGCCTTCATCCGCATATTAACAGTTTGCTTAAGTAATGGCAGCTACCAAGATAGCGAGGTCCGACAAGTTTATGTGATCCAATGCAGAATCTGCTTTGAAAATTGTAAAGTTTTTTATCTGCTGTATCTTGTAAATCTTCAGGAGGGGTATTCAACTGTTTTTGTTGTACAATGGGATCTTGACTTCATAGCCAAATTCATGTTTCCATCGTCGTCGTCATCAGCCAAATTCATGTTTCCATCGTCGTCATCATCATCATTATCGTCTTCGTCATCATTCACGTTGCTGCTCTTTCAATCCTAGTTGCCCGATTACTTGAACTAGACCCTTCAGCTGATTTTCTTAGCATTTCATGCTTCTACAAGGGTTCAAGTCTGATCTTGTGTTTTGCAACTCTTGCCTCTTTCTTACTAAGATCCTTGTCATCAGCCAAGCTCATCTTTCGTGGTTCTCGCTGATATGCCGAAAACCACTTATTCTCATCAATTTTTAGAACATGCTCAGTTTGCTAATTGGCAATATAAAAAATGAGATGCACTTTTCAACAAATGCATCTGGCTTTTCTGTGACTCAGAGTCCCTGTTTTTACTTTTCTTGATCAAATTATACTCCTCCACTAGACCCTTTGCTTTTACACTATCTTCGACTAAAATGCTGTAAGAATTCTAGCCTTGTTCCAAATTCAGATTAACTTGACAATCATTGCATTCAAACTCTCTGACAGTCTTCTTCAAAATCTTGTGATGATAAAAAACGAGAAATGTGTATAGTGTGTGGCCTCCTGTAGGCAATACATTAATAGGAAGGGTTGCTTCTGGTTTCCCAATTAACTTGACTTCAGTCTTCAAGCTTGTCGCAGAAGTGCAAAAATTTTCTTCCATTTACACTGCAAGCTGTAATGCAGTAAATAAAGCCATTATCTATATTCTTTTGCAGCTAGGTCTATAAGAATGACGCATAAACGAATAAACTGCTGAAAGCCAGTTTTTATTATCTTTCAAATCATACTTCGAAAAATGAGATTCTCACAAAAATGACATTTATGAAATGAAGATTTAAAAAACTTCAATTTCAGCATGCTTTTAGTTTTCTTTCTCACACTGTCTAATACAAATCCTATACGGCTAAAAACTATGCATTTGTACCTTTTGTATATAAATATGTAAAATTAGTCCTACTTCTTAACAATGACGTCACAGCTCAGAATAAATATTACAATTCAAAAGGCTTCATGGTAATATACAAAGAAGTAGGAATTAATTGTTTATGTATGGCCTGTGACTATGTACATAATTCTTGCTTATAATATTGTTGCCCAATATAATTAGGATTGTTGCATTCCAGTGTCTCGTCAATGGCAATTTCGTTGTTTCTTCAAATAGACCCCTCTCAGATTTCAGGGCATTGAGCGACCAGTAAACATTCATAGATTACAGTAAAATTTTGCTGAATTGTTCAGAAAGACCAAAAGAACAAAATTATCTACTATGTCGAGCAATCAGGAAAAATAATTTTTTCCCCATTGTGACGTGATTCACCCTAACGCCCATAGTTACTAAGTTTATATTTAGAGAAGAAACGACTATTGTTACGTCATGGCAATTATGAAACACGCCCATAGTTACTAAGTTTATATTTAGAGAACAAACGCCTATTGTTACGTCATCTCAATTATGAAACACGCCCATAGTTACTAAGTTTATATTTAGAGAACAAACTCCTATTGTTACGTCATCTCAATTATGAAACACGCCCATAGTTACTAAGTGTATATTTAGAGAACACACGCCTATTGTTACGTCATCTCAATTATGAAACACGCCCATAGTTACTAAGTTTATATTTAGAGAACAAACGCCTATTGTTACGTCATCTCAATTATAAAACACGCCCATAGTTACTAAGTTTATAGTTAGAGAATTATAGCATATTGTTGCGTCATTTTAATTATAAAACACGATTATTATTAGCATTTCTAAATTTTGTTACGCAATGCCAATTATGACATACGTCCATTATGAGTAATTTTGAATTTCGAGAATAAAGACCTGTTGTTACGTCATTTCAATTATGAAACCGTCTATTGTTATTATTTTATTATTCTTTTATTATTATTGTTATCATTATTATTATTATTATTATTATTATTATTATTATTATTATTATTATTATTATTATTATTATTATTATTATTATTATTATCATCATCATCATCATCATCATCATCATCATCATCGTCATCGTCATCGTCATCGTCATCGTCGTCGTCGTCGTCGTCGTCGTCATCGTTGTTGTCGTCATCATCATCAGCATTGTCATCACCATCGTCATCATCATCATCTACAGCAGATGACTATTATTATTACTATTATTGTTGATGCTGTTGTGGTTTTGATGTACATGTAGATGTGGCGTTATTGCTTTTGTGTGACTGACCTCGTCAAAGAACGTCTGAGTCTTGCGTAGGATGTGCTTGAGCTCCGTCAGGTCAAGATAGTTGCGCTTCAGTGCCTCTGCATTGGCATTCACCTCCTTCATCTCGTTCTCCAGTTTCTCAAATGTCGCCTGTGCATTAGAGTGCATCGATTGGTCGTTTGGCAGAAGACTTAGCCAAACAGACAGACATACAGACAGACAGACAGACGAAGAGGCAGGAAATAAATGTAAATTGACATTCACTTCGTTATCCACTTTTGACAAGGACTTGACAGATATCGTGAACTGGTAAATTGAAAGATAGACAGACGGACGGACGGACAGACGGACGGACGGACGGACGGACGGACGGACGGACGGACGGACAGACAGACAGACAGACAGACAGACAGACAGACAGACAGACAGACAGACAGACAGACAGACAGACAGACAGACAGACAGATAGATAGATAGATAGATAGATAGATAGATAGATAGATCGATAGATAGATAGATAGATAGATTACTAATTTTTTAAGCTTGTTTATTCGATTATAACGCTGGAATTCCTAAATTAGTCTCCACGGTATAAAGACGCTGCGTCATAGGCTTATATCGAAGATGATTAGCGTTGCCCTCCTCCTTTTTTCAGGTTTGAGACCGACACCACCACTCGCATTTAAAACGTAGATGCTGAAAAATATAGCTTCGTCGGTCTGACTTGTTTAAAGGTGTCTGAATAAAGCCGCATGTTATGCAATGTTGTACTACTACGTATCTTGACTACCAGGGCCGTTGACTTCAACCTTACCCTACCTTATCCAGCATACTCTACCTCTTAGTTTTTGAGGTCATGGCACAGTGGAACTTGTGCATTACCTCGAGGTCAATCATTTCCCGTGGAGCGGGTGCATCCGGATTGTCACCAGTATCAAGCATTGGTATCTCGTCCTTTTTGATCTCCTTCTCCAAGAATCCTTCAAAGATGGAAGAGAATAGGATTACGGCATGCATACTACAAGGGAATAGTAGCTCAGCTTGCTTTGAAACATTTGTAAGACTTACAGAGTTTTCGTTCTACTTGTAAGATAATAAATTAAAACATTTAAGTGTTAACCGCGAAACAATCCCACTTCCATTTCATAAACTGTTACAAGACAGTGTGTTTCTTGCTGGCTTTGACTGTGCTTTCGATGGACGTGGAACTCAGTAGCGAGAGAGAACGACTCTTCTAGATTGCTATACCTCATTCTTTAAATCTGATAGAATTACTTATTTAGCGCATTTTTATACTAAGCAATAACATGCAAAAATGTCTGGGCGATTCCACGGACACGTAAGAGATTCTTATAGATAGTGTTTCTTAAAAATCTATTTATTTTTGTTCCAATATCAGTGGTTTCTACAGCGCATACTGTGCTATGTAGTGTTTTTGCTAGAGGTGCTGAGAAAACGCTATAAGGACTAGGTATTTAGCCACACATATAATTTAGGTCCTAAGCTCTGCGTGGCTTGAGCCTCCTCAATATTGAATTCAGTGATTTAAACCAAGACTCAGCCAGGTTCCATTACAAGGAGAGGATAGGTGGGAAATAGCTGTAGGATGGGCAGACCAGCCATAAGATGATGACAATGGAGGAGGATGTGAAGGAGGTAGTACGAAGGGAAGGGGTTGTAATTCTCCCATGAAAAGTATGAAAAGAGACGCGTTTTCATAACGATAAATATTTACTGAGTTTTCTTTCCATTTCTTCGCATCTTCTGACTTCGTTGACGAATTTTCTCTGGAAAGCATTGACGTCAGGATTCAGCTGAAACGACAAACACACGCACAAGTAGTCGTAGATTTAATATTATTGTAATCTTTGTACTGTAATTGTATGCGCTTATCTATAGAGTGCCTCTTCAAGAGAACTCATCAGAGGTGTCTTACACAACACTGCGATTGAACAGAATGGTCTTCAAACACTGTAGCATGGTCTTCAAACACTGTAGCATGGTCTTCAACCCAGTGCATATTTTAACAGATTTGGACTACTGGGACAAAGTCTGCCACAACTGTACTTTCAATGTAAACTGACATTGAAAGTACAATATTACCTGTTACAAATCACCAAAACTACTGGGGCAAATCCTAAAACTACTGGGACATTTGCCCCAGTAGTTATACAGTTAAAATATGCACTGCTTCAACCACTGTAGCATGGAATCCTGTTCCAGAATGATGGGCGAATACTGCGAAGCTTCCATATTGCATTGTGGTAGTAGTTATAGTTGCTGTTTGACGACACTGCGTCATAACAAAGATGATCAGCGTCGCCCTCCTCCTTTCTCCAGGCTTAGGACTGGCACTGCCAGAGAACGAGCAGTGGCGGAGATCATTGTGGCAGTACGCGACGCAGTCAACATTTAGACCTATAGGCTATAATTATATGAAGAAACTTTACATATCGCTGCGTGTTGTTATAGCATACCTATTTTTCAATTTTAAATGCAGGAAAGGTTGTTTGATTGTTTAATTGTTACAAATGTTGTTGACGCTTTACCAGAATGGTCGTTCAATCCCTAAAACAATGCCGCCAAGGACCGACATAGAAAGAAACGTGTATTAACTATTGGCGATTGCCTTGCTTTACACTTAATGCTTTGGATGTTCTTACGTCTCTGAACTGCACAAGTCCAAGTTCTCCGAGTTCCGAGACGCAAGCATAGGCGGCTTCGGCTTGGAGGAAGAGCTGACACAGGGTCATCTCCTCACTACGGTACAACGAACCCATCTTCAGTGGATGACAGCCTCGTCACTCCTCCGTATACTTCGCTATCAGCATGAATTTATTCCTACTCCCTGTAATGTAACATACTCGAATTCATTTGAACCTAATATCACATAATAAGCTTAATTGTGATACTGGATCCGACAGTTAGTACCTATATTGCAGTGCCAAAACGCATTTCCCTCATATACTCAAAACGTAGATGCCCAAATGTAGGCTATCTACCACATAGTCTAGTATTGTCACTTTTTGTAGCCCCTTTACACTAAAGCTCAAGGTATCAAACAATGGCTCGTCAAAAGCGCATGAACAATAAAGCAAGCAAGTAAGTAGCCTTTTACTAATGCAAAACAAACGCTCGCATTTAACAAAAGAAACAGTTTATGTGAGATGTTGCTGTCGATGGATAGGCCCAGGTACTACGTAAGTAAAAAATCGTAGAACAAATCGCAATACAGCAGGAACCTATGTTTCAGTGCATTTAAAAGATTGCAAAGACGCCGAATAAATATTAAAATATGTACATCCACGCTATTCTGAATCTGATCCCTGATATGAATGGTATTACCCAATCATTTAGGCCTATGCATACAGGTTGATATCAGTCACAGTTATCAGTTTCCATTTGCAATATAACGATACTCACCGATAAGAATTTGATATCCTTCCAGAGCTGAATCTAACACCTGCATCTGTGAACAAGGTCTGACTGCGATATTAATTCGTATCTAAACGTCTAATTAATTCAACTCTAATATTAAAACGCGGTCTCTGTTTCTCGTTTAAAACGAACGCTAGAGGCGCTGTGAAAACGTACATTAATAACAACTACACCTAATCTGATGTCTTACAAACGAAACTACCTTATCTTCTGGCTGGTATTCCTTTCTGGTAGGGTGTTCAGACGGCCATGCTAACGATTCAGCAGAAGTAAATTATAATACTGTCTGTCCACGGTCAGAGGGAGACAGAATGGATGTCGGGATGGATGGGCGGTGGAGCTTTATATCGGCTGCTGACAGAGGCACGCTGGGCACTGCGCTGGCACAGGGACGGATCGATAACCACAGACCACGTGATCTACTGCGGCTGATGAGGACAGACAGATAGACAGACAGATCGGCAGACATAGAGGCAGGGAGAGAGGGAGAGACAGAGGGAGAGACAGTGACAGCAAATAAAGCCAGAGATCGATGTCAGATCTGATGCAAGCCCAACTCGCGCTGTGTTGAATAGACAGGCATCGCATAGGCTACAGATCCTGGGGTATCATGTCTAGTGGCCAAGCAAACACCAATGGCGGTTAAAAACATTGCGTTTTCATAATAAAACCTATCCCAATTCCTCCTCTCCCCCTCACCTCCCTCGCCGTTTCAGCTCTAAACACCATCCACCTTAGCCGTTTGACTGTCGGCCTGCCTGACTCTCTAGATTTTGACCCTCCCCCGGACCCTGCCTATCGATTTTGTTTTCATTAAGCGCCTGTGAATAAGCTGGATCCCGCGACTTCGCTTTTGTGGCGCTGTAAAAATTTCGAGTTTACGATTTACGAATCGGAAGCCACAACCATTCAGGGCGAAATTTCGCTGCAGAGAAATACGGAACTGACTGCCTTTTAATGCGGGCACGGACAGCGAACCCACTCGGACCCCATATATGACGGGGTTTCTACTCTACACCATGTATATTATAAACCTTGGAGCAAATGCTCCACCTAAGAAATGGGGGGAAATCTCATTGAGAAATTAGGGGGGGGGGTTAAATTTTAAAATGTCGTACTATTATTTTAAAATGTCGTACTATTAAAACTCTTTTATTATTTGCAGTGTCAGTGTGCGTGTGCCATTAACTTGGTCCATTCCATGGTTCACCCTTGAATAATATCTGGTTCGTCTATGCGGTTTAACCACGTTAAACACGGATGAAACATCACTGATCGATTTGCACTGTCATCTGATAAACTGCAGAAGAAACTCAATTAACCGTCCATAGTTCAACCCTATCGCATAACGAACAGACAGTTACAGTGGCTGCAGGGAGCGGTTAAGGGGAGGGGAGCAGAGGGGACAAGTTGCTCCAATGACTTCGGGAGGGGGATAGACATCTGATCAATATTTTCACATGATACCCGTTTAGTTTAGATATATATATATATATATATATATATATATATATATATATATATATATATATATATATATATATATATAGGCTATATATATATAAATCTCGTGCACATGGAAATGCTAGCAAAGCCTAGCAGGCAGTGTTTATGGACAAACCAAATTCCCCTAGAATCCTTTCATCTACAGTTACGCAACATTTTGTCAGAATCCAAATTTTCTTTGCGTAATGGACAGTGATGTTTCCAGCACAGTGTAGATCCAACAGAATTGACCAGTAATTACCGTTATTCTAGTTTCATCACGAGTGAGCCTGCATATCTATGTATGAATAAGTACATTTATATAGCGCCGTTTCTCGTTGCTCACACTAAATCACGTGTAGTGGATCAAATTAGTATAAAACGTTTCAAGAGTTAGCGCATAAACAGATGTAGGCTACCCCCGATACTGGCAAGACTGGATGGCCCCATTCCAACGAACTCATCACCGCTTGGGCCCCTATCTTCAACTCCTGAATCCCCGTTGCATAGGTACGCACAAACGCCAATGACGTATGTAGGGTTGTATTCATTTATTAATTCATTCAGAGCACTTATATAGCGCCTCTCCAAGATAACTACTCAGAGGCGCTCCCAGCCCGAAATCCAGCGGAAAAGGAGAGTTCTCAAGTGCTTATAGAAAGCGCACGAGTCTATAGTGGTTCCGGGGACTTGATTAATTTTGAGGGACTTCAGCTTCGTTTGGGAGGGGGGCTTAAGACATTTCTTCAAACTGCTCATCCACCTCTGTACCAGCAGACTGAAATTCTTTATGTTAACTCGATTACAGCTTGGCTTTAGGTGCGCCATCGGTCACTACTTTGTGCATTGCACACCGGCGCCATAGAAGTTGTCAATGAATGACCATGCTAGAACGTTTAGCAGCGTGGGTGTGTGAAATAGCGTTGTGGAAGTAGTTCCTACAGATACAACGGGACTTTGCCATTAAAATTTGCAAACTGCAAGATTAAGAAAACTGCAATTCTGCATAAGTGGGATTGCGATCAGCGAGGGTGACCTTGGAATGACCGCGAGGTGCATATGTGCCAAGATTTCAAAGACTTCGACAACAATTAACCATTTATTCAAATCTGGAAAAAATAACGATTCCTTTTACTTTCAACAACGGTCTAACAACATATTCTTATAAGAGTAGCTAGAAATAATCGCAGTGAACCGTGTATTCCATTTGTTGCTACGTAAATCGAATTGCGGAAGAATGCCTTCAAAATAATGTAGATACGCTAGCAATCAATCACCATGAATGCAGAAAGTAATAATTACCTTCAATGAAAGGCATAATTTTGTTCACAGAAATCACAGACCTCCCATGCAGGCCTACAATTAGGCTAACCTACATCATTACTAAGCCGTTTGTGGAAAATGTAATAAATCAGTAATGAACTTATGCAACGTTTTTGAAATGATGATTGGTCCGTCCAAGTTAGGCCTATATTGAGGCAATCTTACTAATTTATCAGCCTCGTAAAGTCTTTTAAACGATTAACAACAAATGGCAGAAACAAAATCAAACAAATATCAATCAAATCATTCATCGGCTGATACATCGATCAGCTTGTGGAATCGGAATGGCTCGAATCGATATCCATCTCCTCTGTAGAACTTGCTCTGGAATTCCACCCTATAAAACAAAAACACGTATAGTTTAGTACCTTACCCAATATAATAGTAGCAAAATTACCATGAATTGTTATTTATATAGCCTAAGCCTTAATTATAAGGTATGAGTTATCCCTCAAAAATGAAAACTTGAGCGGTAGAAATGTTAATGTGAAACAGCACGCCTCGTCGCCCAAGACAAGTACTTCTGAATACAAGAACAGTGTGAAGTTGGATACGCAAAGAAAAGCCTCACTTATATCTCCCAAGACAGATGACCGCCCAATAAATTTATTTATTTCAATGTTTATTTACTGCGCTTATTACGCGTCCCTTGTTAAGTAAATCTGTATCTGAGGCACAAGACAATTGTGGGTGACAACTTGCTCAGGGTCATCGTTAGATGTGCGCTCGGCAGGGTTATACCGAGGCAAGTGCACGACCACAACAACATCCAGTAATATCTAATACAAGAATGCCACGCTGGTTCAGGCAAGAGACGTACTCCCGTTTGTAAACAAATGGAAACTCATATAGCGCCAGTGTAATATATAAATTCTCAGTACAACGATTAAAAAATTAAACTCGGTTCGAAAACTAATTCACAGCCAATTAATCATTTCAACGACTCAACCAGTAGCATAACAGCAACTGCTCACATTAAGTTCTAAAAGCAGATTCTTCATCATCAGTAGGTCTACTGGAATTAGCACTTTTTTTAGTAAGGTCAATGGTCCAATGGTCTGCTCCGTAACGCGCTGGATTTCCAAATCCAACAATTGTGGTTTCCTGCTTGACGGACTCCACAGACTAAAAACTCTGGATAAGTTGTTCACACAATGGTCTGGAGTCTTAAGAGTCCGATTTACCGAGCTTGAGCATGCCGATAGGCACAACGAGTAAAAATATAAATTTTCTTATATCAACAGTATTATTACAATTAGATTTATCGAACAGTAATAATAGTTGGCATATTCTCTGCCTAAACCCACCAGTGAAGCCTCAGAGTGTGTAGGAAAGCGGATAGTCCTTCCATAAGCAGCAGGATGGCAATGGTCAGAACGGCCCAAGGAGTGAAGAGGACGAAGATTGAAATCAGTCCGATGTATCCTTCAAAACGCAGAGCCATGCGGAACACCATGTTCCACAAAACCTCGGACAGTTCTGAAAAATCACAGCACGACTTGTGTTCGAAGACTTCAGCGCAAATGTCGACTCACAAATGTCATACGTATTATGAAAACTGGGAAGCAAATTGTTGTTATCTATGTAATGAAGTAATACATTCGAAACATTTCAAGCTGCATCGGTTCTGCTGACATGCCCGTATGGGACCAGTACGAGACCAAAACTACTATATGGGACTAGGGAGAAGTCTAATGTATTTACGTCTAATGTAAATAATCTACAATAATCGAGCACAGAGAAAATGAATTGTTCGTAAGAGGAGACTCATTCTTGAGAACCGTCATTGAAGGTGGAGTGCAGGGATGTAGGACAAGAGGAAGACCCAGACAGATGCTACAGAACTGGATGAGGACGGATGGATAGTGCAAGCTTAATGCTACAAGAAGCTTAGCACCGAGAGCAGTGCCGTCATCGAAAGTTTTGAACCTGCCTCAGGGTAGAAGACCCGAAAAAGAAAAATGCCTTGATGGCGGCAGACCTGAATCTATAGCGTATAACCCTAAGTGTGAGAACCATGTTAACTGCAGACATTAGTGATTGTATACATTACCGGTAAATTCAGAACATTATGTTCAACTAGTAGGAACATGTTACAGGCTAACAGAACATCTTGATATTAACAACTTTGTAATAATAAAATATCACCGAAGAGCAGAGAAACATCTGGTTAGAATCAGTTAACAATGAACATGCGTGTTTCATTAATAAAGACAGGTGTGCAAAAAAGCAAAGTACCTTATAATCAATATTTATTATGTTAAAAAGTTAAACAGTATCTTTTATCAACTAATGTAGCAATTCCTCATGCTAACTGACCTGCATGTGCCAGACTGAGCGCCCAGAGACGAAGGTAGGAAGCCGTGTGAGAGATACATCCGAGGCAATATTCGATCGTATGTATGCACTGGTGTACGAAAACTTCACCGAAACTGAACTAAAAGAAATTGCAAGCAACAAGTTTTTAGAAGCAGCATTATCATAATACTTTATCTTACTTTATTTTACGATGATGATGAACTCATTGAACGGTTTTAAAAGCTTCCACCTGAAGGGTAACAAAGTTGCTTTACCTACCAGTCCACGAATTCAATACATTGAAGCAGTGGTTTCCAAACCTTTTTCAGTGCAAAGCACTCTTACCAAAGGTCATTTAGTGAATGGCACTTGGTCTTAATTTCATTTATTTTTCTTCCCGTTAATTCTTCATTTTAATCACGAGGAGCTGTTTTTGCATGCAACCGGGGTGTTGCGACTATTTCCACATTACTTTAAGTTTTGAAAGTTATAGGCCTATAATTATTAGTGATAATCAGTAGTTTTTTTATTTTGAAACCAATCTACCATCCATCCCCAGGTTCCAAACACCCTTGGTTGCTGCGGCACCCAGGTTGGAAAACAATGCAGTAAAGCTTCATTGTTGGCAATAGAGTAAAATTAAAAATGCCAACAAGAAGTGGACGTACGTTTATGCATTGAGAACAGAGGTACAACGTAGTTCGTCGAGGCGCATTTAGCCAACAAACAGAGAAGACAAACCTTTAGGATAAACAACTTTGTCATTTAAACGAACATGTAAATTTAGTGCCCATTATTTATAATAAAATGGTCAAGTTATTGTACAAGGTTATGATTTTTGATAGTGCACATTATTGAAGTATTAGTATTAAATCACGATAATGCATGAATATAGTCTTGCATTAAACTAAAAGTTATTTAGGCTTATCACGCATGCCTCTCTTAAAAACTACTGTAACAGCTGGAATAGTATGTTACCTCTTCCTCTTCTTCCTCCTTATGCTTGGATGCTGCAACTGTAGCCGATATAATTGATCCACGGGGGGCAACTTCGTCGTGCGCATCTTCCACCGATTTCTCGTTTTCGTTTATTTCTTGTTGGTTTACCAAACTCCTCTGAAAACCAAGAAAGTTACTCCTGACAATGAAGTCAATGGAGGTCAACGAAACCATGAATACGAGTAAAACCAAACAAAAGGAAATAGAAGGTAATTAGGCAG
Source organism: Aporrectodea caliginosa (assembly GCA_020284085.1). Classification (NCBI taxonomy): domain Eukaryota; kingdom Metazoa; phylum Annelida; class Clitellata; order Crassiclitellata; family Lumbricidae; genus Aporrectodea; species Aporrectodea caliginosa. The sequence goes on along the minus strand of JACEVL010000544.1, from coordinate 491,051 downwards.
TAAAAAACAACAAACATGGGAAACCAGAACAAAACGTTCATCGGGTTAAAGCAGCGGCGATATTGCATTTTGCTTGGATTATTTTAGATAGTAAGTAGGCCTACTTCCAGTCGAGCATCCAGCCTGTAAACAATCGACCCAATTTTTATTTTAAAATTTCGATAGAAATGAATGAGCGAATGAATTAACCATAAAACAGGGAGAGTATCTGAACTTAGAGAAAGTATGAACGAGTGACTAAGCGTCCTAAAACTTAAAAGCAAGGGGAAAATAAAAGCAAAATTATATAAAGGCATAATAAATAAAAACTAATAATGAACTTGACTACTTATCCAACTTAACAATTCCCGGGACTATTTTAAACTCCAAAGAACAATATAGCCTATACCTGGGGAAAGAAAAATTATAATTAACTATAATAGTGCACAAAGGAAAATAAAAACAGAGCGATAGTCAGTATTAGAGACCAGCATCGACAAAGAATACAGGCAACATATGGTAGGTAGGCCTACCTAGATGAGGTAAGGTAGGTAGAAATCCAGTTATAAGGTTCATGAGAAAAGTAAAGACCGTAATGAATGATAGAAGTGTTTACCTCTTTTCTTTTGTGCTGCCTTTTTAGGACAATCGGCTTCACAAGCAGAAGCCAAGGAACGCAGATCAGAGCAAGCAAGAGTAGAAACGACTGGAAAGATTTCTACAGAAAAACACACTCAAATTCACTTAATGACGATAATGACGATGAAGATTCTGCAGAAGCATTTCATTGTAAAGGCCACAGGCAAGTACTGACGATTCTAAAATGACACTACTCTAAAGGTATCCATATAACATATGACTAATACTACAACTCAAGTGATAATATCTTCATGATATTCTGATTAACCGCGCCCCAGATTCGCATTTCTGTGTGACTTTGAGCTCAATGAAATGCTCGTAATAATACTAACAATTATAAAGAATAATGATGTGATGTAGGTCTAATCCCGAAACCCAAATGATAGGCTACTGCCCAAAAAATATCCAAAATTATGATTCTAAATTCTAAAACCTTATTGTTACTACCCTAATGATATCCATAGTATTCCATACAATACCCCAACGATACTTAATTATACCACAGTTGCTCTCTAAAGACTCCTGATTATTCCGATAGTTTCCTACTATTAGGGCCTATAATAAACACTACTTAGGCCATAGAAAAGCTGACTAACTATTGGAATCACTGTAAAGATCACGATCATCACTTATCACGTGTGTGAAATACCGACAGATACGTTAGAATTTGCGATTTTTAACGTAGGCCTATCTGTCGGTTATTATTTAATGGCTTACTGAATGCCAAACGCAACTGAATAGCCTAGTAGTGGCTTCACTTACCTGACCATCATAGAATTCCACAGAACTGCATGGCTCCGCCGGATAGTTAAGCAGGAACATGTTGATTAGATCTGAAATAAAAATATATTCGCATTGCCGAAATTACATCGTAGGACCTAAAATCGAGGCTCTCTGTGTGTGAATACAAGTGTAAACCAGGGTGAGAATTGCCGGGGGGTTGGGGGTGGGGTTCAATCCCCCTAGTCTTTCTTATGCCCCCATAGTAAAGTCTACATTTCATACCCAAACTGCACAAAAATCAACGTCTAGCCCACCCCAGTTATTTTTTTAAAATTCCCACACTGTTGTAAACGTGAATGTAGTGTAATATTATCTAAGTGATCGCCAAAGGGAGCACTGTATAAATGTCTTCGAAACAGCTTGCGTACTGTACGTTGATGATATTCGTTTTATTGACTGATCAGATGACAAGCCCCATCGTAGCTTACAGTTAGATTTGAAAATAAGATAAAAGAGAGAGATTTAACTAAAGTGTTTAGAGTGTTTAGTTTTAAATTTGTTGTTGGCTTAGATGATTAATATACGTTACCAATGAGTAGGCTTGGTGCACAGGCGGACATTGTGGCATCAATGGCAATCCACTTGTACAGGATCAGAACGATCAGGTAGCCAAAGATACACGTCAGAAAAACCATCTGAGGAAGGAACTCGCAAAGTATGTTCACCGTGTTTCGGAAATATCTGAAAGAAAGAAACAAGAGCGAATTGACTAAGCAACCTGTTTCGGTGCAAGAGTTGTTAGTAGTCGGTAGTTTCAGTTTAAGGACACTGTGTGATAACAATCATCATCAGCGTCGCCCTCCTCCTTTATCCATGCTTGGGACTAGCAATGTCAGAGTAGGAACAGTGGAGGAATTAAAGAGTTGTTGACCTGTGAAATTGCTTTTATGAGGTGGAGGAGAAGGAAGAGGTGGAGGTGGAGAAGGAGGCGGCGGCGGAGAAAAAGGAGTAGGTGGAGGAGGTGGTGAAGGAGATGGAGGAGGTTGAGGAGGAGAAGACAAATATATAAGCATAGTACATAAGGTAAGCAAATGTCCGTACCTGCTGTTTAGAAGACTGAGAATGACTCCGAAAAACATCTGACTGATTCCGAAGATAATAGAAATTTTCATCTTGAACGAGTTCAGCCAGGTTATCTTATTCAGCGCCAATTGCCAAGCCTGGAATATCATAAATAGCACGACAGGTGAACTCTTAATTCGTCAACGGTGAGTCACTGAAGGCACATTAACCACAGCACCTTAGTTATAGGAAAATGCCGATGGTATGAGGCAGGCCATACTTAGATAAGGTAATGCTATCGCAAGGCAGGGAATTACGGTAACTTAAGGCAAAGCAATATAGGTAAAATACGGTAAGATAATGACAGTAAACTAGGCCAAGAAGTCAGCTTAATGGGATGAAAGATTAGGAGAGGCAAAGTACGATAAAGACTGCTAGGTGAGACAAGTTAAATCAGACCAAGACGAGGTTAGGTAAGCTGGTTGTATGATAAGACAAGAAAGTAGAGACATGGCTTGCCCAGTCTTACCTTAGTAAGGCAAAGCCAGGAACGCAAAGGCAAACTCTCAGCTGTAGGGTTATACCGAGTTTTGATAAATACTGTTCTAGAGCTGCTTCTACTCTTTCCGTTCAATTCTTTCAAACCCTCGTCACATCCTTCACGACCTCCTCCCTCCCCGTAAGGTCACTCCATACAATACGCGATCCAGGCCACATGATCTCATTCTATACCTAGAGTTGATGCCTTTGCAAAAAGAAGGTTTATAGCTGAAATCCTAAGGGACGTATAGGCTTATTCGGTTTTGAATCCGGGGCTTTTCATAACAACCACTCAGACAAAATCGTTCTCCTTCTATGACAATTACATTACTAATTAACATATTTAATTAAGCAAGATCGATTCTCTTTCTGATAGTGAAAAGTGAGCAAGTAAAGTATGAAATCGCACCCCAGGTGGTTTACTGATACAATGATAAAGACAATCTTAGTAACAATTGTCTCAGTCAGTTCAACTTACGGGATCCATTCCGAAGGGATAGGGGTTTCCTCGGTAATCGGTGTTGTTCGTTGGGTTGAGAGTGACGTCCTTATTATCGTGGAGCATATGCCTTTCAAGCAGAGAAACACAACACGCAAATAATTTCCTTTCTTGCTTCAACGAAAGTAAAGTCTATTCCTAATTGTTAACTGAAGGCGACCATCGAATGCTATCTTCTGCTTCATTAAACACTAAACAGTTCTATAGAATTTCTTGGTTTACTGCAAATAAAGATCAGTCCCTTAAGTTAGTCTTGAGAGGCAGCCAGAGGCATGAAGTGCTGGCGACTTCAATTTTTTCTTAGCCTCAGCATATGAAGCCGGGTGTCCAGTGTTCTCCCACACCGCCTGATCTTCTCGCCGACAGTGTACTGTCAGTATACTTATTTTACAGCCAAGTCTGCAACTGATATAGCGCCCGCCAAAGAAAATATTCCAAATCCAAACATAGTTTGATAATCGAAGTTGAGCATAAATTTTGTCGAGCACAAATTTTCTAAACATCTGTTTCCCTAGTGCGGATTGAAGCCACGACGACCTCGTGGGTCTTCAGTCAAGCCCAATAACGGCTAGACTATCACAACCCTATTAAAGCAATGAAAAATAAGCACTTCACGGCCAGTAATCTAGTCCTAAGCTTCTGCAGTCAAGTAACCATTGTTATTTAGAGCATTTATTAACCTTGATTGGCTGTCTAACACATTTAAAGAAGTGAGATTTAAAATATGTTGAAAATGTAAAAGATAGCATGCTTGCTTAGAGATAGTTTCATTAATAATATTCTTTATTGAAACAATCCGGTTGACAAACCGCAACCGGTTACAGTGTACAGTTAAGCAATTGAAACAATTCACAAGAACAAAAATGACAGAAGACATAAATCTTAACTACTAACAGAACAGACAGCCTGCAATACATTGATTCTTACATGGTGAAGCGGTCCCTTTGCGGATACCAAGCGGATCCAAAAATGTTGAACGACTTCGAGAAGATGTCGTTGTACATCATTCCAGCATAAATGGAAAATCCTCCCATCAACAGGATGATATAGCGTCCGCCAAAGAAAATATTCCAAATCTAAAGCATAGTTTGAAATTTGAAGTTTTGATATACTTAGTAAAGATAGCGACCTGGCATTCTAATGACAGACATTGTATAGAATAAAACGTAATATGACCTTCACAGCATAAATACATACATAACGCAACATAACGACTTAACATTAAATACATTTTAATCTTAGAGACAACAACAGGAGTAATGAAGTGTGTCAATTTTATTTAGAAAAATTTACTAAAGATAGGCCTAATCAGAAACAATGACTTGAAGGTCGGCCACAAGGGTCAAAGTTCAGGCTAAACATTAAAACTTTGAGAAAGAAATTAAAAAATTATAGACGAGAGGAAAATAAATATAGAAAGGATTCAGTGCAAATAGTTTAAATAAATTGTGTAGCTAAATTAAACGTGCAAAACGAAAAAAATATAGCCATTCTAAATTACGTTTATTAGACGATCACATACGTCGTTACATAGGCAAAATTATGCTATGTCATTGCATTGATAGAAAGAAAAAAGAAGATTACCTCGTTGTCACTTTTCTGCTTCATCAGTCGCTTTTCTAAGAGGACCATCAAGAGGGCACCCAGAAACATTATAACTCCGTGGCCAGCATCGCCAAACATCAGCGAGAAGAGGAAAGGAAAACTGACGATTGTAAACGGAGCTGAAATATTAAAGGTCACCTGTACCACTGGTGTAGCCTAGCGGTCGTCCATTAAATATGTCAACAAAATAGGGGGAGGAGGGGGTTTGGAAAAGTTTGACAGTTGTTGACAAGGGGGGAGGGGTTCGGTACAAGTTGACGTCAAGAAATTTTTCTCAAATAAATCAACACAGACTCTTCCAAATGGTAGCGAAAACATTAAGAAATGCTAAAAATGTATGAAGTGTTCAATGTTTAATACTACTAAAAAGCTGGTAATAAACTAAACTCATATATTTTGAAATTCGGGATTACATTTTTTAGTGTAACATTTAAAAAAATGATTCTACATGTATTGAGCCATTTTTTCTTTGTTGTAGGGGGGGGGTTCTGGGATTGTTGACATAATTTTTAGGGGTCCGTCAATGTTTGACAGTTGTTGACAAAGGGGAGGGAGGGGTCAAAAACTGCCTAAAATTTGTTGACATAATTAATGGACGACCCCCTACCAGTTAGCATATAGGCCTATTCGTAATCGTAGATTCGAAATTTCTAAAGCGCTAGTCTAAAGCTACGCGCAGATAACCAGTACTTTATTCACGAGCGTTGCGGCAAGTCAGAGGTCAAATGCACGTAAAGTATACCTAAGCGAGTTACTTTTACCAGTTGTCGCACGCTTTTTCAGACAGTTCTAAAACGTGCGTGCATTTTCAGACCGTCAAACCTACATGTGATTACTGTAAGTTCAGTAGAAATATCTTGATGGATCAAACGAAAGTTGGCAAAAGCTTGCTGAAAATGTGAAATAGATTTAATTTATTTTTATATTTGAAGCAAAGTGCTTATGAATTGAAATTATGACTCGACGGCTGATTATTGATCTCAATCAAGGAATATTAATAGAGCGCCACTTAAAGATCCCTACTCAGAGGCGCTGCCGACCCAGACCTGGCGGAAAAACGTAGTCGCCCTATTATAGCCTACAACTACTAAACCAATTAACAATAGTTATATTTAAATACATGTCTTGATAACGTAGGCCTGCACGTGACGAGGCTCTCTTATGGCACTTCAAAAGCTTTCATGTAACTTGCCAACCAATAATAGCTTAATTAGGCCTACGTTTCACTCAAGCCGACTAACGATGAAGAACCTTGTAACTAGCTGCGTTATGACAGCCAGAGTTGATTAATAAACGAAAATACAATACAATAACACTGTAGACAATTAAACTGACCTGGGTTGACCTCGCGATAGCTGGCGACTCCGTAAGAGTCAACGATTCCTTGGAAAACTTTGGTAAATTTGTTCGTGGAGTTGTAGGTAGGTGGCGCTAGTTTCGTTTCCAGTCTGTTCAGGATCGTCGGGACGCTACTACCACTTCTCTCCTTCAGACAAACAAACAAAACGCTTTATGAATTATATACAAGGTCAAAGAAAATAGCAATAAACAATCTGAAATCTACCTGGATCCACCAGAAGAAGAAGAACAGTCCCTCAAGCTACCCCTGAGACAGCCATGGGTATAAAATTATAGCGACTTCATTTTCTTAGCCACGGCATACGAGTGCAGGGCAATGGCCAGTCCTCTCCCTCACCGTCTGATCTAAACACCAACAGTGTACGGTCAGTGTACTCATAGCTGAGTTAGTTAGGGGCGCACTCGGAGCAGAAATCTCAAACCAAATTTCTCCCCAAGCGGGATTTGAACCCCAACTTCTCGACTGACAGTCCAGCACGCTAACCACTACACTATTGAGTTATATTGCGAACGACATCACTGCAACCAGTTTGATCTAAAAGGCTTACAAAAACTTATAACTGAAGGGGCGCTTTATCAATCAATCAAAGAAACTTGATATAGTAACCCCTTCAAGATATCTACTCAGAGGCGCTCCCGGCCAACCCAGGCTGAAAAAAGTAGTTTTCAGAGAGGTATGAAATGCAGTATAAATTTATTAATGAATCAATGAATGAATATTATATTAGATTCTGATCAGGTGCTGCATAAATGTCGAGGCAACTGCATACATTATATTGCTATGCAACTGTTCAATTACATTACATTGCACTATCTTTGGCAGATGCTGGGTTGATTACGGCTGCTCCTATGCCTCCTCTCTGGTCTCTCTGGCAACAGGACATCGACCTCTCCTTGAAGTCTCTGGACAACCCCTTCAACAGGATGCAGCGCTCGTGAATAAGCTGATGCCCTGCGCTTACCTTTAGAATAGGGCTATATAAATTTGTGGTTTACGATTACGATTACTCGGTGCGCATACCGTTCCTCGTCCGAGCGCCATCTGAATCTTGTCGAGCTCCCCCACTGGACACCAACATTCGCTGATGAGACACTTCTGGGTGACGTCCAGGTTGAACATGTTCATCGTGTGGTAGACGGCCTTGATCTTGCGCACCTTGATGAACCAGAGTTTAACGTCGTTGGCCGCATTGGCCAGAACCCGATGACGATGATCCAAAGACTGGCTCAACACCTGCATCCAGCCAAACCACATGGCAACATTTATATAACGCCAATCAGACTGGTTCAGTGGCAAGCTTGTTCATCGCTACCTCAAGACTACATCAGAAGGTATTATTTATTTAATGACTCTGTGTGACAACGAAGATTATTAGCGTTCTCCTCCTCCTCCCCTTTATCCAGGCTTGGGACTGGCACCAACCGAATATACGAAAATGGGTGAGTTCAGTCAATGATGAAATTACTATTTCGTTCTACATTCGTTACCGTGTTCCGCTGCATTACCGTTTCGTGCCTTTGAGTTACCGTTTCGTGTTAACAAGCTGTCATTTAGTGTCACTGAACGGCCTTTTCAGATCCCTATGACCTGTGGTCTTGAACATACTGCCGTGCCATTACACTATCATACTTATCGTGCCATTAAAAAGTCATATCGTGCCATTTAATTACCATACCTTGCCATTGCAATGCTCTCGTGACCATGAAATACCATTTCCTGCTCTTAAACGATGTTTTCGGGCCAGTTGATTCTTAACCTTTAGAATGTCTGCGGAATCACAGTTTAACTCATTGCATGCAATCAACTGATAGAAAAGTCTATTTGGAGATGAACTGTGTTCCTAAACGTAAAGAAAATCAGACCGTATTCAAGTCTTCAATTCTCGTCTGAATCCCAAGCAACATTTCCCGGCGTTCTGCCGGTGTCTCTGGACATTGATAGATGGTTGCTCGAAATCTACAAATATATGCATTCAGTGAAACATATACTTAGTATATATGCAATATGCATGCATCTATAAACTTCATATAGCGTCTTTTCAGCACCCCACAGAAACGCTGCCCACACTAGCCTAAGTGCTGCCAAAGTTAATTGAGAACTCAAAGTTGTAACAATGAACTGTACCGCTGGCTCATTAATGTTTAATGATCGCTATCGACGAAGTGTTGCGCAGCGTGGAAGCCAACAATTAAACGATGCGAGCAATCGATCAGCCGTTTCCTTAATTCAACAGACGACATTGTTCTTGCGGACTAACCCCTCGCAAATCTTCTTAACTTTCGCCTTCAGTTGTTCGCCTTGAAAGAAAGCCACAAAAACGGACTTGTTGACCATTTCTCCCTAAAAACAAATGGAAAATTATTCGACCGTCAAGCAAAAAGAAAATATCCTTAACTTATTTCAAGTTCAAATAAGCGTGCGTCCAACTTAGCACATAACATACTGTACTTTGGAATGCAATTTTTCTTAGCTAAGTATCAGATGTTAAGGTGTGAATACAATACGAAAAAATTATATTTTTGGAAATCGACATATATGATTGGAAATTGAACTACATTATTCGAACTACATTATTGGAAATTGACCCACGTGATTGGAAATTGACCCACGTAATTGGAAAATGACCAACATGATTAGAAATTGACCTACATGATTGGAATTTGACCTACGTGATTGGAAATTGATCTAGATCTACAATTTCCAACCATAATATTGGTCAGTTTCCAATAATGTAGATTCTACATGGTTGGAAATTGACCTAATCGAATTTAGCAGACAGCAGCAAATGATGCACGCAAAATGCATGCAATAAGGATACTATTTATATGACACAGTAGCCTATTGGTTTGAGCGCTCGTGAATAAGCTGGTGCCCTGCGCTTAGCTTTCAATCTGCGCTTTATAAATTTGGAATTGACGCTTACGACTGCAACGTATAGTCAGAAGGTTTGAGTCTCCCCCGGATTGTTAATATGTAGGGACCTCGAGGCAAGAGGTCCTTCGCCACAGAGGTTGATCAGCGGCATCGACTGATGTTTTGTCACAGATAGGTCTATATACTGGCGCATTAACATAAAGGAACTATTCTCCGAGTTCGTTCTTACAGAGAGTGGATCCTCGAGTGGCGTCTCAATCGCGCTCTGTCTGAGGAAGACATTTCCATGACAGGCTCTCCACAGCATTCTCTCGAAGGCTGGAATTCGCTCACGCAGTATGACACCGGGTACGAACCTAAACATAGGCATCGATTGCACGATTATATTAATGTTTCACATATTTATATAGCACCAGCGGCGGATGACAGCAATTATTTTATGGGGTTAAGCACTAAAAACCGTCTCGAAAACAGTCCTTGCAGGCTGTACTGGTAGTTTTATTTATTTGCATAAAACGTCCCTTAATACTGACAAATACTACCGACAGTGGTTAGTTAAATTCAGCCGGACCCTGTTGAATAGCCGAGAAGGCCATCAGTTCTAGATTCGCCAAATATGACTAGGTTTTACATTTGTCAAAATTTAGAGATCCGTCACCTCTGGGTGAGCAATTTAACCAGTGACTACAGAACACTTGCCTTCTTATGTGCTACGGTGGATAGCCAAAACGAGGTTGGTCCCTACCATAGGTTTCCTGTCGGTCCCAAACCGCGATTCGTTTGTCCTGTTGGAATGACAATTGCAACCTCCGATCCAGCCATCGAACTGGAGTCTGTTCCATTGACCTCAGTCTGAAGGCGTCCACCAAATATATCAGCTTAATTTCAACTTACCACAGCCATAGAACACGGAACCTATTCAGGTCATGTGCGACGTGCACGGTGCATGCAGAATCCGTCTCCTAAGCATGCTCCCACCCAACATCTTGGGAATGCATGCAAGATCCTTTTGCTAAACATGCCCTTATCCAACATCCAAGAGTGCTCGAGTGCGCACATGCGTGAAATTGTGCTTCGTTGTCTATATCGAGAGTAGGCCTACTTGCTACCATTTCACATGAAGACTCGAGTTTTCCAAAACCACTGCCTTAATTAAGAAATTTCTCCAGGTAGGCCTAACTGTGTAACACTTTCTACAGCAATTGACACCTTTTTACAAGCCACAGTTCTTACATTAGGGTAAGAACCATTTAAACCCCACACACATATACCGACCAGGATGCTCATTTACATGTATATTATAAATGTGTATACATATATCGAGAAAAAAGTTAAGCATACGAGGTCTTTAGTAACACTCTAAACCAGTGCGTCCCAAAGTGGTGGTCCGCGGAGCGAAGCCGGTCCGCGAGCCCTCAGTTGCCGGTCCGCAAAGTAAGAAAAGAAACTGATCAAATTGTGTCGGAATCAAGAAATGGCTAGGCTTATTATATTTTACAAGTCATAACAAAGAACACTTATTAGGCCAGCATTTAAAGGACAGTAGAGTCATAGAATTGGCTGAACATGCATTTAAATAAATTTTAATACATTTTGAGGAATTTAGGTGATCGAAAACGTAAAAGAGAAATGATTAATAAATTTGGCAACGGTCATCCTGCAGTCCGAAATTTCCTGCCGGTCCGTGACACTCAAACGTTTGGGAAGCGCTGCTCTACACTCTGTCGTTTCAAATGCATTATTTAATTATTTTCAAATTCAAGGTTTCTCAGATCGAGCTAACGCCTTGTTGAGATAACCAAAAGCCTAGCCTCTAATAATGAAGTTTGATATATAAATTTTGGCCTTGAGAGGAGATCCTTAGGGGATCATGTAAGAAAAGTTAGCTGCGTTTCTTAGGGACCTGATCAAAGTGAAGTATACTTCCGTTATCAAGTAGGAAAGCGAGCAAAGTTTGTTATAAAGCCCAATCAAACCACATAAAGTATTGAACGTTAACAAATAATATACAGGGTTAACAAATAATATACAAAGTTAATAAATGCATAATACACAGTGCTTTTTCAGCCGGAGCGATCCGGAGCGCCGTTCCGGAACCTTTACTACAGCTATTAAATTTTTTTTAGTTCATTTAAATTTTAAATAAAAATTTATTTTAAATCATTTAGATACTTTAATTTCATTTCAGTGCTTTCAATGTTTATTGATATATATATATATATATATATATATATATATATATATATATATATATATATATATATATGAAATAGAAATATTAGCATAAAATATGCCCCATTGATTGTTCTGAATTTGTCGAGTTCCGGAACCTTTTTCTAGAAAAAAGCACTGCATATACATAGTTAACAAATAAAATACAAAGTTAACAAGTGCATTGATAGAAAGCTGCAAGTTATACTTTGAAAATGTTTTGTCAATTCAAAGTTTCAAGCAAAATTAAACAACAACAGAAGCATAGTAGACCTAATTTATAAACGATATGATCAAATTAGAAGTCCAACATTGACAAAACTCAATCTGAAGAGCTTAAACTTCGTGGCAGTTACTTAATATAAATTGTGCACATCATTCTATCTCTTGCATTGCAAAAGGGGTTATTCGATCGTGACAAGGAAAACACCGATTGATAAACTGGCTCTTGTAAGTAGGTATCATGCGATTTTTTTATATAGAGCGCTCTGAAAACCTGCCTGAAAAATCGCTATCACATGGCCAAAAAGGTCTAAAATTTTACAACTTATTGCCCCAAGGCTTGTATTATCCAGATATTATTCCATCTATCTTTTAAGGGATGTTCCAATAAATGTTAGCACTTTTATTATTCCAAGGCGCTTTCCAATGTAGGCCTATCAATTTTTTTCTTAACTTAACTGAAAGTAATTATATAGGGAATATATTGGTGCACGCTACCGAACTCGATCACTCAGCTTCATGGTTTTGAACCTCTATTAAATTGATGCCCTGCCCTGCAAATGTTCAAGATGCTTAGTTACATTATTATTACCAATAACTGGGTTGCAATACGACCTCCAAACAGGGTTATTACCAATAACATCAAGTTTGGGGTTCAAAAGATGACTTCTAATTATCAACATCTGGACAAAACAAGCTTTCAATAGGTCTATTTCAATATCTATGTGAAAGACTCCGTAAAATAATCAGTGTGAATGGGAAAAGCGAACTCCTAAAACAATCATTCATATCGCTACGAAACGTTCATATAATGTAAGGTAATCACTCAAATCAGATAGATTCTATTCTTATCTGTAACGTCTAATTTTGAAATCTTGGACGGTCTCCGTGAAAAACAACGTCATTTTGACATCATTTGTGAGCAAGCTATCTACGGCAAAATGGCGTTCAGCAAAATGGACAAATCTAGTAACAAGCATCGGCGTATTTAGGGGGGGGGAGTTTACGAGTTCAAACCCCAAATAAATTGCCGAAGTTTTTTTCTATACAATTATATACGAAATACAAAAGGCTGAACTTTTTCGACCATTTCCAATGGGAACCCCCGAAACTTAAAACTCCCGAAATTTTTTCCTCGCTACGCCCCGGGTAACAAGCCAGTGGCGAGCGCGGCTTACTGCCCGAGTTGAAGCCGAAGGGTATTTTGAGCACAAATTAATGCGTGAAATATGATAGTCATGCTCTTATTTTTTCAAAATTTTATTAAGAATTTCTTTGTCACTGATTTTGAATAATGGGGTTCGCTTATTCCCATTCACAGTGTGTATATAGACCCATCTATCCTCATGGCAATGACAGCTGATGGCAACTTAACACTGAGCTTACCCTAATTTCAAAGGCTGATGAACAGGTCTATTGGTCTCATCATGCAGAAGCACAACCGATTCTTCGTGAGGGATATGGTCCGACAAAGACTATAGCCACATCCACGCACAGTCAATGAAGTCTAACGCAATCTAATTCTAACCAGCAGGTGCTTAAATACTTGCATAAAATCCTTATTAAACAGCTTAAACCTAACCTGATTCAGTATGCGAACTAAAAAAAATCCACGACGCCCAAACCCCTTAACTAGGCCTACAAATTCCGAAATTAAAAAGAAACAACCGGGATTCAAAACTCAATGAGTAATGGCTGGAGGTCGTTGCGTGCTACTTGAGAAGTTTTTGCTTCTTGATCCACTTACATTTTGCACAAATTAACGTAGTCTGAGCATTTTAAACGAAATAACAGTATTTTGTAATTTCTAGAAAAAAACTTGAGAATTAGACCTTCGCATAAGCAGATGCAGATTTTAAATCAATCAGAAGTCAAACTTAGTTCTACAAGCCAAGTCTCGGGCATATCGCATTAGATTCTTTTTTAAAGTAACGACTGCTTGTGAAAATTAATGAACAACAGCAAATTAAGAATAAGACTTATGGCAAACATTTTCTTGTGCAACATTCCGAAAATGTTGTGGCATTCCATGCTGTGAGCAATATGTGCGTTTTCTATGTATTGTAAATGTGGAAAATTCACCAGCATGCTGTCAAATCAATTTTATAGGCTACAGCAAGTATTTTTATAAACTCAAAACAGTGCAAAGAAGTGCACAAGTGCCGTTACGATAATGCAATAGTTCACACTATTCACTGTACTGCAAATACAACTTGTGCTAAACGGCATTGTTCATACGCATTGTACACAATTCGTTAACAAAATGTCTTCAATTAACGTCTCTAATAGAAACTATCAATTTATGTTTATTATTAGCGACCATCGATTGATAACACTGGGGCATGAGGATAAAGGCGCTAGAGAAGTTAGTAGATTACATTACCAAGATAGCAAACATTTTCTTGTGCAACATTCCGATAATGCTGTGGCATTCCATGCTGTGAGTAATGTGTGCGTTTCTATGTATTGTATATGCGGAAAATTCACCAGCATGCTGTAGAATCAATCTTATAGGCTACCGCACTTGTATTTTCTATAAACTCAAAACAGTGCAAAGAATTGCATTATATATTTTGTAGCTAGGATAGGGCTTACTGTTTAAAATAATAATAGGCTACTTCGCCATAAATCCCTTACAAGAAGTGAAATATTTTGGCGCTACATAATGCTGAAGTAGCCTAGTGAGGCTAACATAAATATCTATGGGATCTGTGGGCCTAACAACTTCGAATTTAGGAGTAAAACGTAGAAATTAGTATCATATTAGACAAAATGTACTTTCATTACTCAGATGCAAAAACTCTTAATGCTGATAGTGGTTATAACGAAGAAATACTTCTTGAAATTCTGGAGTTCTCACTCAGTGAAATCGTAGGCCCTACATTTCAGGCGCTTCTGCAAGGCACAGCAATCAACATCTAAACGTTGTTCTATTAATGAAAATCTTTCAAGATCCTCATGAGACATAGCTTAATCATTACCCATAATTATTCGTATCGTACACAGTTGCAGACTACAACTTTTGCTCAAATGGCAGAAATTGAGCAGCAACTATTATTCTACTTGATGCGAATCTACGTTCTTTACTGTTCTGTTCTCAGCCATCCTCGTTTCGAGGGTCGGCCGCATCATGAATAATATTCCTCCAGCGTCTCCTGTCTTCCGTCAGTCTTATCAATTCCTCCATTGTCAATCCAGTCCATTCCTTTATGTTGCTCAACCAGTTTGTTCTTGGTCTTCCTCTTTTCCAATTTCCCGGCATTGTACCCTGCATGATGTCTTTCTCCAAGCATATTCTTTACAGATGCTATATAAATTAGCTTAAAAAGCAAGAGTACGACTGTGAATTGTAGTAAGCCTACACCCAGCTGTGCAATCTGCTAACAGTACAAAACCTAACTCTATGATTATGCCTTGTAGTGTGCTACAAACAGCCGCACCGTGTCATTGCCTTCTAGATATCTAGATTAAGAAGGCAATGGCCGTGTGCGTATAATGACTTAATAGAAAACCAATTGCTTTTGTTTACCTCGTCGAAGAAGGTCTGAGTGCTGATGAGGATGTGCTTCAGTTCCGTTAGATCCAAAGAGTTCTTCTTGAGCGTTGTCGCATTGCTATTCACTTCTTTCATCTCGTTCTCAAGTTTCTCCAATGTAGCCTGCGTCAAGATCACCAATCATGAATGATTGACAGATATACTGAAGAGACGAATGATACTGAAGAGATGAATGATTGACAAACCTACTAAAGATATGAATGATCGACAGTTACACTGAAGAAATGAATGATTGGCAGGATATGATTGATTGACAGACATACTGAAGATATGAATGATTGACAGATAATTATAATGAGGATATGAATGATTGATAGCTGTTCTGATAAATAAGATGTACTTTATTTAACGCCGCTATGTATACCTCTAGCTCGTTTATCTCTCGCGGTGCAGGAGTTTCTGGAATATCCTTCGGATGTGGCATCGGGATCTCGTCTTTCTTTATCTCCTTCGCCAAGGTTCCTGTCGGGAAGAAAGCATTCCAGGTGTAAGACCTTCCACATTGTCTTCATTAGCTGTACTCTCGGTTATATATTACAATAGGTAATTTAAAATTCTCACAGTATGATGCAATATTTAAATCTGGCTTCGAGCTTCTGGCTTCAAGTGAAAGATCAAACAAAAGAAAGTCTAGTAATATATCACAACTGTCACATAAATTTAGCGTCCACAGAGAACGCAGATTCACATCAATGAAGACGACTTCGTAATTGCATGATCGAGGACACGCAAATAATATTACACTCGAGTGTAATATTTCATATGCATATCATATATTCGTAAAAAATAATAATTATATTTATTAGTAAATGCATATCACATCTTGCACATCACATATCCTTGGCTTTACCTCCCGGATTTTGACCTGGCACCGGAAAGAAAAGAGCAACCTGGCTATTGCGGACTTTATTTGATATTAGGCTATAGCGCCGGTGAATAAGCTGGTCACCCTGACGTGGTGGCTTTTGCTTGCGCTGGGAAATTTGCGAAGTTTTACATTACATTACATCATAATACGAATATACAACGCTTTTGTGATGTTCTTTAAATGTATATTTGCAGCTGTATATATATATATATATATATATATATATATATATATATATATATATATATATATATATATATATTAGGGTGTCTCTTAGCATATAGTAAAAAATTAGTTTTTCTATTTATCTCGCTCTCACCCCTCCAAGTTGTTAGGTTCATAGAAATAAAATTTTGTAAAATATTTCATTAAAATCGGATAATGTTTAGAGGTGGCCCTCGAGCGATGAAGTTTAGAAAATTAATGATACTTGGTACAATGGGAAGTATATAATGCTACATGATAATTAATCGCCAGTTGTAGTACTAATAATTTGTATTGCTTATCTAGCAAATTATCTACTATCTACCTGTATATATATAGGGTCTATATATATATAATATATATATGGCATATATATATCCCACATAATTACGTGTATTAAAATTAATTACTAATTTCCCGGAATATGTTACCATAACAGTCTGTTCGCTGCAGTCCAGAAATTTACGTCGATGGTCGGAGACAACTTGAAGGAGGAATTCTAGTTGCTCCTCCCTGGCAGTCAACTTCTTAATGAGGGCCACGCCTCACTTAGCCCTGTCATTGATGATGCGCAATTTCCCCGGAATGTTTCCTCTTCATCGCATTCAGACGAATCCATGGCAAGGAAAGTCTGAGGAAGGCCAACTATAGAAGAGTGTTTATTGCGCAGAACTACTCCAGGCCCTGGTGCCCATAATGCAGCAGATTTAACTTTTGGTCGCTTTCGTGGATGTCACTGGGTGATCCGGGGCTGGGTAGTCCATGATGGCTAACATCAGTCTCTTCATCTCCACAGACACTCTGGAATCAAAAAGAGCCAGTCCGACCAGCTCCTCAGAAAAGTACCATAGATGAAGTCCAAGCGTATTGCTTGTTGTGCTGAAAATGGCTTCATGTTGGTATTTTAGGAGTTCAATCATAAAGTCGGAAGTCGTTCAGAGGTGCTTCAACTCCGATTGGGGCAGTAATCCAGGTCTTGAGGTGGATGATAACTGCAAAAGTTGCCCGATCACGAATTCCTCTCTTCTCTGAAGCAGTCATTTGGAACTGGTCACAAAAGAGCCAGATTTTAATCGCATGTATAACCTTGGTCATCCATTTGGCACAATGCATGGTGCCTGGCACCTGCAAAATGAAAACGTCATGCCTCCAACATCGCTTATATAGAAGAACTTCAGGGCCAGCAGATGCACCACTTGTCCCTTCGAATGTCGCCCAAACCACTGGCTCTGCCATATGATGGTGACATGCCAAGAAGAGCAAATCTCTTCCAAGCCTCTGCTCTATTATCGTGCAAGCACCAGAAATGCCACCATCGTTGTCAGCCTTTGGCAGGACAGTATTTGTGTCAAAGCACAACCCCGCAACACGATCCATAATGCCCCATTCCTCCAAAGACACGATGACGTCAGTGGCTTGGGCCTCGGTATACAGTTCCGGATCGAAGTTTCGGAACACCGAGTAGATGCTTCACTCCAACACCTGATATAAGAATTGGAAGACGATTGATATGCTCTGTGGAAGTTAGATCTTCCATTAGCTTCCCATCCCAATGTGTTGTCAACTGTCAAATGTACAGTTACAGTGAACTCTGATTTTAGCTTGTTCGACTTGGTGGAATGAAGTTTGGTCATGGAGCAATGAATTGTACTCCTGCTAATATTCAAATCAGTAACGTTCTGCCAAAGGCTATAGATGCAACTTCACTGACAATGAAGGTGGCACTTCTGGATGAGACGCTGGTTCAGTCGAATGTTTAACCGTTCTCTCTTTGGGGATGGGCCATCGCCGGAAGCACAAGGATGGCAATCTTCCTTCTCTTCTGCAGTACTAGATGAGGATGATGATGATGATGATGATGATGATGATGATGATGATGATGATGATGATGATGATGATGATGATGATGAAGTGGTAGCCTGCTTCGCTTTTTCTTTAGATTGAAATTGGCAAATTAATAGGACAATCTGTCCCTCTCTTAATGATTCGAACTATGTAGCATAGTAATAAACAATGGACCTACATTGCTAAAACTTTGACATCAAAGGGCCACCTCTAAATGTTATCCAATTTCTACCAAAATTTGTGTAAAATTGTTTTTCCATGAACCTAACAACTTGAAAGGGTGAGAAATTCAAACTTTTAACTTTCATTTTTAAGAGACACCCTAATATATATATATATATATATATATATATATATATATATATATATATATGCATATATATAGGCCTTATGTTGCTTCAACCATTAGCAATGTGATGTTATTCTAAATTCGTTCAGGCAGTTTATACCAGAAATCTACAGCACGTCTTCTCAACCTCTAACTACTCGACTAATGCTTGCAAATACAAATCGCTAAACGATTACTCAACGGCTCTGGGCTGTCAAGCGCGGCCAGCTCATTTGCATTTGCATTTGCAAAGACCAGTGAAGCGTGTTACGCAAGCAGCTGCGTTTGCTGCAATAAGAAAATCTGGTTCTGTCTAGTCAAGGAAGGTCATAAAATATTTAGACAAAACTGCTCATAACCAGGTATGCAGTAATTTTGCTTAGAATTTTAGTATTTTAGGAAGTTTATGAATACTAAGCACTTTAAGAACACCAAGAACACCATGTACATTAATAACACTAGGAACGTAACCAATACTACGGAACAATAAGAACACTATCATATTGTGATTACTAGGACGACTAAGAACAATAAGAACACTAGTAATCGTTGTGAATGCTAGTAAGACTTTATGAGAACAACCCTGGGAACGTCTAGTGACATGCAGACACACGAAAGCAAATGTGGCCATTTCTGAATTCCATTCACACTTCAATGTAGTCATCAATGGTGTTGCTAAAACACTATTGAAAAATTAACATCACCTGACCTCGAAAAAAATGAACAAACTGACATCAAAGTAATGAAGTGCAACTTTCATCACTTCTGCGAACTTCATACGAAATGCGAACCTTGCATGTTAAACATAGGCTACATGAAAAATTCGAACAGTCATGCTTCTGTAGAATTGTTGCTTTGAATGATTGTAGATATACTGAAGACATGAATGATTGACAGACATGTATGTATATATGTATGAGCACTTGATATAGCGCCCCTTCAAGATTTCTACTCAGAGGCGCTCCCGACTACTAACAGTGCGGTCACTGAATCGGAGTTTCACGCCGAAGCGCATGAGCAATTGCGAGTGAAGGACTTGCCCAGGGTCCCTATGCGGCGGCTTGAGGTGGATTCGAACCCGCAACCCTCCGGCTGCAAGGCACCGAACATACCCCTACACCACCGCCCCTACTGAAGATATGAATGATTGATACCGTAGTAATAGGAGTATTATTTAGTTACTCAGTTTTCTTTCCATTTCGTCGCATCTTCGGACTTCGCTGACGAACTTTCGTTGAAAAGCGTTAACGTCAGGAGTCAGCTGAAAACACACCATACACACTCCACTCAGAACTACTGCAATTTCAGACAATTTCTGATAAGAAGAAGGTCAATGGCAAAGACTTGCCTTGACGAACAGGACAGCCGAGGCAGATCTACCATCATCACCTATTGCCACCGTAGGACCATACCGTCTCCTCGGCTTGACCTTTCCCGGATTCTGATCTGCCGGTTATTGCAGACTTGATACCGATGGCTAAGCTTCTGATGAGCTGGGACAATCCAGAGATTACGAGTACACATTGAAACATCGCCGGAGTTGGACTGGGAGCGACTCTGAGTAGGTATCTTGGAGCGGCGCTATACAAGACCTCTGAACGAATGACCTCTGACCTCTGAACGAATGACCTATGGACGAATGATCTCTGAAAGAATGACCTGTGAACAAATGATCGAATGACCTCTGAACGAATGAGCAAATGACTTCTGAACGAATGACCTCTGACCTCTGAACGAATGACCTCTGAATGAATGACCTTTTAACGGAACGAACGAATCGGACGGATGAATGAATAAAAAAATTCGTCCGTCATATTAAGTCACTTCTGAAAAATGCTGTGCTTTTGCAATGGCGCTATATAACTTGAGAAATATAATATAGGCCTAACAGAATATCCTCACGTCTCTGAACTGCACAAGTCCAAGTTCTCCGAGTTCCGAGACGCAGGCATAGGCGGCTTCAGCTTGGAGGAAGAGCTGACACAACGTCATCTCCTCACTACGGTACAACGAACCCATCTTCAGTGGCTGACAGAATCGTCACTCCTCCGTAAAATTCGCTCTCAACACCAATAGATATAGTCAACTCCCTATAATAGTAACAAACGAAACGTTACGATCATTCTCGAATTCATGTGAACATTAGGCTATACTATACGTGCTACAGATGTGTCTGTTGAAAGCATTACGAATGCGATGCTGGGCCATAATTGTGTCCTTGGATTTCTACACTTAATAATAATTTATCAATGCTACTATGCAAGTCATTTACTATCATAATAAATAAATAGTGGAGATTATAGTGCCGTAATTCGTAAGCAGTCGATAACTCCAAGCCACGATTCAGAAGCACTTGCCCGTTTTGAATAGGCACCACGCCATTTAAGGTCCCCGTGCACGGACCGTTTTAGCCTGAGATTTAAATCTCTGAAATAAGCCAACTTCGGGAAGCGAACCACGATCCGCACGCTCTCTCTCATAGAGTAGCATGAGACGCGCAGCCTACTCTCTTACTAACGTAGCTAGTAATTGTTTTGCTAGGTCTGCTGTCAAATCAGATTCAACTGAACTAACCTTTGAAACGTACTTCGAAGATTTCTTCGGAGTCCCGTGTTCTTCTCGTATGCGCACAACTCGCTGTCGACACGTAATGAAGGACTCGACCGACTAAGTACACTTCGGCTTATAAACTGAAGGGTAACTGAACTTCGTGTAGGAGTGTCTACGCCAAATAAACCTCCTTCCTTCAGTGTATACGCAAAACCCGGTTGAGTCGAGATTAACAAACGAGTCGAATCTAGCTGTGTCTCCAGCGCCCGCGGCTCTGGCTTTTGTTCAATCTGGCGAACGGTCAGAGTGGGCGGATGTTTGCATCAGAGGGTCATTGACTGATGTTATGACGGGGTTTCCTTAGCGAGGTCTCCTTGGGGCGGCTGGACCTATCATGGTCCATGAGCTGTGTGCCGTGCAACATACGTTAGCTGACGACCTCGGTGTAAGACGATTAACTTAGGGTTAAGTCAGCCAAACGAAGTGTTTGTAATGTAATTAGTGTAATTGATTAGACTACATTGCAATACGTCCTATAGACCTATTATGTTTCTGTTTGAGCGGCGCTAAAAATTGTGAATGCAATTACAACTGGAAGATAACCACGAGGATGGCGCCGTTAATCTTCTTTGCCATTACACAATGTCATTAAACAGAAGCTAATTGCAATCGTTGAAAGACAAAGTGGGGCGCGGTGGTGTAGGGGTATGTTCGGTGCCTTGCAGCCGGAGGGTTGCGGGTTCGAATCCACCTCAAGCCACCGCGTAGGGACCCTGGGCAACTCCTTCACTCGCAATTGCTCATGCGCTTCGGCGTGAAACTCCGATTCAGTGTCCGCGCTGTAGTCGGGAGCGCCTCTGAGTAGAAGTCTTGAAGGGGCACTATAACAAGTGTTCATACATACATACATACATACATACATACATACATACATACATACATACATACATACATACATACATACATACATACATACATACAAAGCTACCTGATAGCATTCATATTTCGAATTGATCAAGACGAAAATGATTATTTAAAGATAAAACTATCGTGCAGTTTTCCCGATTGGCCCCATGGCTTAGTTGGTTAAAGCGCCTGCCTAGTAAGCAGGAGATCGTGGGTTCGAATCCCACTGGAGCCTTTTTTGACTGCTGTCACGAGCATACTTTAACAGCGTCTAACGTCTATGTCGAATACCTGCCCCATAGGTCTGTCATGCTCACAAGTACAATACCAGACAGGTAGTCGCGAGGCAGGAAGTAATGTAGGTAGGCAGAAGGGAATTGTATTTTCTAAAAATTTGAAACGATACGCTATTCCTTTTAATGATAATTATGTACAAACTTACAAAGCCTCTGTTTAATGACGCTGTGCCGTAGCAATGATGACTATTGTCGCTCTCCTCCGTCACCCAGGCTTGGGACCGGCACCAGTAGAGTACGGTAGTGGCGGAGTTTGATTCTCTCGACCGAACTGGATGAGAGAGACGTTCGATCATGACAGAATGCAGAATAAGCAAAATAGCAAATGTATGATGTACTACAATAATTGTAATTCCGCCCTGTGGTGGTGTCACACTACTTGGTCAGTAACTGCACGACCTTGATAGCTGAATGACTGACACTGTAACATTCAATATAGCTCGATTAGAAGAAGAACAGCAGTCCCTTGAACTATCCTGACATGCACCCATGGTATGAAGTGCCATCGACTTCATTTTCTTAGCCTTGGCACATGACGGCGGATGGCCAGTCCTCTTCCTCACCGTCTCATCTCCCCACCGACAGTGTACGGTCAGTGCACTCATTATAGTTGAGTTGGGTTCAGGCACAGGCGGAGCAGAAATCTCGAACCAAATTTCTGCCCTGGCGGGATTTGAATCCCGACCTCCTGGTTGACAGTCCAGCCCGCTAACCACTAGACTATCTTGCACCCGTCGCTCGATTAAACGGTGGGCAAAGCGGCCACAATCTTGTCTTACAGTTCAACTCCAAGAAATGAAATTCAGTTCTTAGTAGGCGAGCGTTGAAACTGTTCAGAAAGGTGATTGTAACAGTCAGCAGAGTTTACAAAATTATGTTAGTCCACTTAAATTGTAATCGACTACGTTTACATCACTCATTATAATAATATTGTCAATAACTGGGAGAGGGATGTCAATTGAAACTATGTACTTTTCTTTTAGTTATATACCTCACGTCACGCATAATCGTTTCAAGTATTGTGACTAACTTAATACTGAAATGTTATTCAATCATGACAAATCCGAGGCTGTAGTAAACATGTAAAAATATAGTTTTATCAGTTAGGTTTTGTTTTAAACTGGTCACCTTACACGATTTTCTAGACTATGAACTCCACAATTCGCTCACTAATTATTGTAACTGAAACTGTTCGCATGGCCAATGTATACACTAACACAGGTTGTTCGTTTTTATGTGTATAACTTATATTAAACTCTATTTACCAGAAATATTTTGCACAGTATAACTGAAAGAGTGAACCTTGAACTGTACCGCATGTCTACATGACCACTCCTACATACACACACAAACCTATGCAATGGTAAAACCCGTTACCTTGTGCTCATGTCAAAATCGATTATGTCACTCCCATGCCACTCCCATGCCAATGTAGGCTGCCCATCCCTAAGTGGAAGTAAACGCTCGACACTTCAGGTTTTCACCCCACACGTGCTTCAAAGGAAGTCAACTAACACAAACTCTCGGGCCTTTAAATAGATGGCACTCAAAGCAACCATTTCTTTAGTATTATAACCGAAGTTAGCCAATGACAGTACTTATGCACAATATGCAGGTAGGCCTGGCAGGGCTGCTATCACCTGAACTGTGGGCCAAATCATCATATTGGGCTACTGCTATTTGCTTGTTGGATTCCTAATATATTGTATTTACATTTCTAAAGCGCCTCTCATTATATTACATAATCAGAGGTGCTCAGAATGAGTTCTTAAGAGGTCTCTGACATTCAGGCAGTTGGAAATCATATATTCACCGTCTCATTGTATACGCGCATTGTAACGTATTGCTTAAGGTAGGAGCGTTGTTTGAGCCATCTGAACTCATGTTTCTATAGTAAGGTCAGGATAACGTGCTTGTTAAACATTCCTCAGCGTACGGAACTTCATTGGAAGCATGATCCAGAAGCTGGACAATTTTTCGGATGAGTACCATCGAGTCAGTTGTAACAATGAGATGCTTTAGGAAACTTCGAGTGACTTTGGTCTACTCTACTACATGTACTTCACATTATTCAATTGTTTGTGCTGTTTTCTTTATCTGCTTTTGGTTGCAATAACTTTCTTTCGTTGTGCCTATACCTCTTTGGAGAGTATAATAATTAAATGTGTTCATTATTTTTAGTGAAGCAATTCCAAGTTACAACAACCACGACAGATGTATAGTGACATTATGTCTTATGCGATGTTGATCACTAGGCCTGCAGGTTGAAGTAGCGCAAAAAAAATGAGATGCTGTAATAAATTGAAAAGCAAACAAATGGTCTCTGGAGACATTCAACTAAGTTTCTAGGAATGAATCTATGAATCTATAGGATTCACTAAATAGTAAATAAAGTTTCACTAAATAGTTTATTGGTTCGGTGATAGTTTCAAATGTCACGTCACAGTGGTCGGGAGAGGCAGGTCACTTTCAGAAATCGTATATGTGGGGCACAGTAGTCGATTCGTTAGAGCACACGCCTTGTAATGCAGAGCATAGTTGTTAAAAACGATCAAATCAAAATAAAAAACGAAAAAAAACGTCGTTTTATTGAAAAAAATAAAAAACGGAAAAAACGAGAAAAAAACGGAAAAGAAAATAATTTGACTTTTCTACATCTTTTACTGCATTTTAAAATTAAAACCTTGTTTACACAATTTTATTTTAATTAGCAAATAACATAACTTTATTAGTAATCATCAAGTAACAGTAATCTACAACAATTATGTTCTTTTTCATAAGACTTAGTTGGTTTAAAAAGAATTCGAGAAATTAAAATAGGCCTATTGAAATCTTTTCAAATTAAAATTGTACACTATACATAAGTCCATATCAATCCATGCAGACTTAAGCAACTAAAAACTAAACTTTGCAAGTATAGAGTGTAGGCTACTTAATTAAAAAGTAGGTCTACTTACAATTCTGACTTATATAAGAACTTGATATGGAGTAATATCCGTCAGTTTATCAGTCAATCAGAGATTACTGAGTACAAAGACAACATTTCGCATTTTGGATAATTTAGAAATTCAAATAACTTTTATAAATTTTATTTCCTGTAGCTGTTTATTTCAACTGATAACACTAAATAGTGACGTAAATTATATGAATCCTTGAAAGGACGGAGACAACGTAAGGGATATCAGACAAAAATAAAATTAAACAAATAGTAACAGACAGTTAATAAATAAATAAAGTTACATAAAAAAATAAAAAACGGAAAAAAACGAGACGAGAAATAAAAAACGAAAAAAACGACGTTTTGGGAGGAAAAATAAAAAACGAAAAAAACGTTTTTTACAACTATGATGCAGAGAGTACGCGTTCGAGTCTCATCGGAGACGATTAATATGTGAGAGCCTCGAGCAAGTTCTTCACATTAGCTCAACGCTATCGACTGACGCTAGGTCAATAATTATAGTGACGTTTAATAAATGCATGACAATAATAATGTGACCATTAATTCGGTATATCTGTTTCGGAAAGCTCTGCAAGCGGTCATTGGCTGGTGATGCCCTACGCATTACGAAACGGCGCTATAGACTCTCATGGATTAGCGGCCCTTGTTTATACGTGTGCGTCACCGGCTGTAACAACCTCTGACCAGTTCCAATTGATCGGGTCTATATTTAATACCTAGTGGATCCGTTGACGCCCCGGACGTTAGCGGAGCCCCAGTACTACATTCACGCCCGTCGCGTTATTGGCTAAAGCCTGTCACGTGAACTTGCTGTCTTCCCTTTGAATTTTGAAATGGCGGACATCTTGAGGTCGGTTAGAGTCAGGTTAGGATTCGTGAGGGTCGTTAAGAGTCAGATTAGGCGTCGTGAGGGTCGGTTAGGGTCAGGTTAGGCGTCGTGAGGGTCGGTTAGGGTCAGGGTTAGGGATAGTGTAGTCATTAGAAAACACGGTGAACAACCTTCCACCGCAGTCGGGAATGTTTATCGGTCGATTCAGGTACAAAAAATCATGTGACATGCAATGACCTATTGCGAGGCGGGCGTGATTCTAGTCCTAGTGATACGGGCGTGACTGTATCCACGACCTATTTAATATAGTATCGAAACTATATCAGCTATATCGAAACACACAAGTTACCTATATATACGGAGCTGGTAACAGTTAAGCCTCCAACTATATTTTGGTCTCCACGCCCGCGGACACGAATGCACAGCAGCCGTGAACTGGGAACCAGTGAACCGTGAACCAGTCTCAGTAGATCGATATCTTCATGTATGGAAGTGCACGCCAGCGGAGGCCTTTCCATCTCCGGAAACATAATTGCGACGATGAACTGGAAGCAATTCCTTAATTTAAACATCACGAATTAGAAGCAGGCTGGGTTAGCGTGCAAATTATCGTGCAGTTGTCCAAAAGACTCTATATGTAAATCTATAAAAAAAATAATTGGTTACAACGCACATTTTATTCCATCAAGCTCAAGTTTTACATCCAGTCATACATTTAGGTTGTATTAGGGCATACTATATTACGAAAACTAAATTAAGGAATGTAAATGTTATTCTTCAACATCTCTCAGGGCCACACAAAAGGTGCGTCAGAGAGACCAGCTTATCCACCGGCGCACACCGGGTATTCACCGGGTACATTAAACTTAGACCCGATAGAAGCTACTATATTAATTAATCAAAATAGTAAGAGCTGGGACAAAAGCTCTGCATGCATCTAGCCGATCGATCAATCAATCAATCAATCAATCAATCAATCAATCAATCAATCAATCAATCAATCAATCAATCAATCAATCAATCAATCAATCTGCATGCATCTTGCATGACGCCGTCATATTGCGGCGCTATAGAAGTTTCAATACATTTAACTGAGTCAAGTGCAATCCTATGTATTAAACTGCGTGATATTCTTCTGTTTGTTTCGGTAGAGGCGCCACCTCAGCTTCTATACGATAGCTAATGGTCTAGAAATCTGTCCACATGTAGACCCGCAATGGTCCTTCGTGGTTGATGTCCCTGCCTGGGATAAGGGACATGGCCTCGCGACTTGCGTCCTTCGACATCTCATCGCTGGGGACGGGGCTGGTCTCCGTTGCCACAGGCCCCTCTGCCGCCGGGAGAGCGCCCCTACTCGACCGCGGGACGAAGTAGAGAACGTTCGCTCGATGGCTATAAATGATCCCGGAACTCGTCTTGCGCATGCGTCCAGCGCATGATGCCTTCCTCTGGAGCTTCATCGACTGTTCCTTCGTCAGGCCGACGATAAGCATGACGATAACGATGACGATGACGACCGTCACGGATATCGTCACCGCTGACGCCACGGCAAACAGAAGCGAGTTGGCGTCGTCCGTCACTGTTATGTTTCTATTGCTTTCGCTAGGTGTCGCTGGCGTACGAATGTAGGCGTTGCGACCGTTTGATTCGCTAGGTGGCGATGGGTGCCGTGTACGTGATTCGTGTGGCTTAACATAAACTCTGGAGATGGTGAGAAGGTTTACATGTGGGGTGGGTAACGTTGTCTTTGTAGTTCCCGCCACATGTCGTGCTGTCGTCGGGTGAATTTTTAGGGTGACATGGGCTGTGGAGGAGCGGTCTTTCTCCTCGATGATCTCCTCGTGGTCGTACCACTGTCGTTCCTCCGCTGTGTCGAAGTCAACGCCATCGAACGCCTTATTAACATCAACAAATCCTTCGTCGCTGTCGTAAAAATGCGGACGCAGGCGACCAGGATTTCCTGTGGGTCCGATCATCCGTCGATCCGCGTTGGCATGATCCAACCTTTGACCTCTCGCTGCGTGCCCTGGAGGGGTCAGCCTGAAGCGACCGACCCGCGGCGTGAACAGTGGAACCTCCGTGGGTCCCTGCAGATGAGGGTTCGCAGAGGCAAAGTCGCGGTCGGAGAGGCTGATGAGCAGACGACCCTGGAGGTTGGGAGGGGTGAAGCAGCGGTTCTCCTCCACCCGTATGACCTCCACCGACGTCGTCGTGCACCAGATTCGAAACCACTTCAAGGTCTTGTCGCAGTTCCACCGCGTGCTGGACACGTAGAAGATCGCGAGACTCGGAAAGAAGTCTGGGAAGTCTGATCGCAGACTCGTCAGATAGGAGTTCTGTAGGCTGAGTTCTTGGATGTTGGACAGACTCAGAAGGGCGGCATCAGAGGATAGGATGGCTCGGATGACCCCTGGACTGTTGTCAAGGTTCATCTTGGTCAGGTTCCTGATATCAACGAAGACGTCATCGTCAATGGTGACGTCGTGACTCGGAACGTACGCCAGGTACAACTTCCGAAGTCCCGTCAGTCCGTGAAAACAACGACTGTTAAAAGAATAAGTTTTCAGTTTAATTTCTCTTTAATTTATGTTTCCTTTTTTAATTTTTTCTTAATTTCTGACAATCTAGTGTTTCTTTCATTTTATTTCTTTTTATAAATTCCTTCCTTATATCGTATAAATCACACAAAAAGCGTTATATGACCACAAAAACTCGTGCTGCTGGATAAGATCAGTTACTGAACGCCTAAGGTTTGACACCCATGCTCAAACCCATATCAATTCAGGCACTGTATAAGCTTCACATGGACTGAGCCAACCCCATATATTTGATTGTCTTCGTAAACGGGACTAGTTTTTTACTGGCCAAGCAGGAAACTATTCAAGAGTGAAAAGAGCCTGAAGTCTAATTGGTTTTAGAATAATTGATATCCATCTTATTCAATTATTCCGACCACCTTTTTACTGAACGTTATCACCTAAGCGGCCGCGCGCGCTGTAGTAAAGTAAAGATATCGTGTCGTAACGTATGGGCTCGCTTTTAATGCAATTCAGCGTTTCAGCTGACAATGAACAGAATCATTCATTCATTCATTCATTCATTCATTCATTCATTCATTCATTCATTCATTCATTCATATCGAATATTTATATAGCACCTCTTCAAAAATTACAATTTTTTTATTCACTTCCCACCCTACATAAGCACCAAAAGCTACTGCTTGGTTACAGTGTGTACGAACAATATGTCCTTGGTCGTAACATAGACTCCATTCTGCAAGCTGGAACCCGCAATTTTTTAATTACGGCTGAGTTATCGAAATCTGTCATGACAAGCCGAAAACACCTGGAGTTCATTTCAAAATGGAACCAGCAGGAATCCCTTGAGTCATTGAGATATGGAAATAAAGCCTCTCTTCTCGGAAACACGATGCCTAGTTGGCGTGATACAACAAGGACCATGGCTACATAGAGGCCATTCACTGTATAGTATATATACGCAGGAACAATGACCTTGACACGCAATTCCCTACAGGGCCAACGGTTGATCTCTTATCTTTATAACAGGCGATATATAAACACAAGAGAGTAAGCATAATGACTACATGCGTTGGCCAAACCAGTCACCGTGATATAATTATGTAATTTTACCTTTAGCGGCGTCGATCAGCCAAAACTGAGGGGGAATGGCCTCTACTCATGACCTGCACGTTTATGAATAGTTTCCTGCACTTTATGGATTTTATATTTTGTATTAAAAATAAAATAAAATCATAAACATAATAATGATAACAATAGTAGTGGTTGTAGCAATGGTAGTAGGGGTATAGGAGCAACAGCACCAACATCTGCAGCAATACTTTATCAGCATTACAGGTGGGGAATGAAACGTAAGTGTAAAGAAGCCCTAACGAAATTCTCGAAAGAGTGCTGGTCATGAGTTGAGGCCTTATCCCCATGCAATCCTCCACCTTCTAAGTTTCCTAGTTCTCAACGAAACCCACCATAGCGGCTCTGCTATATACATGTACCTCCTCTCTCTGGTAGCTGCCAGCCGGCCTCAGACCTTCAATGGACATCCCTATGACGCGGCGCAACGCTCGTGAATAAGCTTGTGCCCTGCGCTTAGTCTTAGAGTAGCACTTTAGACATTTGGAGATTACAATATTACGATTACGATTACGATTTACCGTCTCCGTTTACCTGTTAAGGTATTCGATTGGATTTCGCGACAGCTGTAGACTGCGCAGCTGTGAGTTGGCTCGAAACGCCTGTGCGTAGATGCGACGCAGCTGGTTGTTGCTGAGGTCCAGAAGGCGAAGATTGGTCAGCCTCGAAAGTACTTCCGGTCGGACTTCGGTCATCACGTTTCCGGCCAGAGAGAGGGTGTTGAGGCGAGAACCAGCGCCGAAGACGTTGCTGTGGACCTCTCGGATGGAGTTGGATTCGACGAGAAGGCGCTGGAGGCTGAGAGGGAGTGGCATTGGAAGGGTCTGGAGGCGGTTGTAGTTGAGCCAGAGCTGCTGGAGATAGGTCATACCCTCAAAGGCTCCGTCTTCCACTTCTGAAAATGCGATACAAACAACGTATTTTCATAAGTCGTTACACGGGCACTATCAATGTTCAGTAAATAACGGTGTGATGATGAAGACTAGCTTACTTAATTGTGTTCGCGCATGTTTGTGCTTGTGCGCGTGCACGTGCGCATGTATGTATGTATGTATGTATGTATGTATGTATGTATGTATGTATGTATGTATGTATGTATGTATGTATGTATGTATGTATGTATGTATGTATGTATGTATGTATGTATGTATGTATGTATGTATGTATGTATGTATGTATGTATGTATGTTTGTATGTATGTATGTATGTATGTATGTATGTATGTATGTATGTATGTATGTATGTATGTATGTATGTATGTATGTATGTATGTATGCATGCATGCATGCATGCATGCATGCATGCATGCATGCATGCATGTATGTATGTATGTATGTATGTATGTATGTATGTATGTATGTATGTATGTATGTATGTATGTATGTATGTATGTATGTATGTATGTATGTATGTATGTATGTATGTATGTTTGTATGTTTGTATGTATGTATGTATGTATGTACATGTATACACATGTATGCATGTATCTGAACCCTTATATAGCTCGTTTTAAGAACCGTGCACAAAGGCGCTGTAACACTGCTATCTAAAATGTGTGTGTGTTTCGTTGAGGACGGGAATGCTTGGAATACAGGGGATGGGATGGATCAGGAATTCTTGAAGACGAGAGACTTCAATTTGGAGTGACAAGCCTATGTGGCGATAAGTAGTCGAGGAGCCTGACGG
This sequence comes from Aporrectodea caliginosa, assembly GCA_020284085.1. Classification (NCBI taxonomy): domain Eukaryota; kingdom Metazoa; phylum Annelida; class Clitellata; order Crassiclitellata; family Lumbricidae; genus Aporrectodea; species Aporrectodea caliginosa. The sequence continues at coordinate 459,642 of JACEVL010000544.1, read as the reverse complement.
TGGTTGAGTGGTGGTATTGGTGGAGGAATATGCGGAATAACGGTGCTGTATACCTGCAATGGCATTTTCGTCGAGGACAAGTATGCTGACGTAGGGACAGTCTGTGAAGGCCAGTCTATGGATGATGGTCATGTTGTTCCTTCGCAGTTGGAGGTAACGGATGGAGTTGGGAAGACCTCGAGGGACCCTGGTGAGGCCGCACTGGGACAGGTCGACGTAGGAGAGGAACAACGAGTTGAACTGGAAACGAAGGACCTCACCCAACGGATTGCCCTTCAGAACCTTCGTAGAAAGCAATTGATACGGTGAATATATCATCATCATCATCATCATCATCATCATCATCATCATCATCATCATCATCATCATCATCATCATCATCATCATCATCATCATCATCATCATCATCATCATCATCATCATCATCATCATCATCATCATCATCATCATCACCACCACCACCACCACCACCACCACCACCAATCCACCACCACCACCACCACCACCACCACCACCACCACCACCACCACCACCACCACCACCACCACCACCACCACCACCATCATCATCATCATAAACAGCAGGGCATCATCACCATTATCATGCAGTTTCATCATTGTCATCATCACCATCACCATCTTCTTCAATGGCATCATCATCATCATCATCATCATCATCATCATCATCATCATCATCATCATCAATATCAACAACAACAACAACAACACCGTGGGTCCCTCGACCTGGAATGGCGTCCCTCTGGAGCTTCGCCTCTTTCCTAGGACTTTCTCTCCTGTGTTCTTTTCTCACCTTAAAACTTCTCTTTTTGGCCGTGCTGGAGTCGGGAGAGCCTCTGAGTAGTTTTTCTTGAAGGGGCGTTATATAAATGTTCGATATGAATGAATGAATGAATGAATGAATGAAGAATGTCATCGTCATCGGCGTCGTCACCACTCTTATTATCCTCATTTCCCACGTCAGTTTTTTGGGGGTGATTTATTTGAACTCAAACTCGCAGAGAAAGTTTCGTATCTTTGTATCTTCAAGCGATAACCCGTCCCAGTACTAACCTTCCTTGGTTTTGCTTGACTAACGGCACTTGACAACGTCTTAAACTAGTAATACCAACCGGTCAAGTTTGAATGACGCCCACTTTGGTTGGTCCAAGTATATTTTCAGCTGTATATTACGTCTGTGTGTGAGATAATATAGCGCCCGTGTGAACTTACAAGAGAATGAGACTTAAGGCTTTTGTTGTGTATACTTTAAGCAGCCACCAACGGGGCGACCCACGTGTCTTGAGTCTTGGACTGCAGTTTATCATCGCCTGCTTGTATTGTTCGTCGAGCGCTTTGGTTTCCTAGGTGTTGCCCAACGACACCGTCCGTGGAAGAGTCATAAGACCGCTCCATTCAATAACCTATCCCACCTTGAATGGTTGTCATGGACCGAACTCTAAAGAATGGAACGGCCGAGTCAAGCCCAGCTGCATGCAGCCAACCGTTCCAACAATTCCCTTCCCACAGAGACGCTGTTCTACAACGCCAACTAACCGCTGTTCTAAACGAACGCCACATTCTCACCATGGAAAACGCTGTTCTAACGAACGCCACATTCTCACCACGAAAAACGCTGTTCTAACGATAGCCACATTCCCACCGCGAAAGATGCTGTTCTAACGATAGCCACATTCCCACCGCGAAAGATGCTGTTCTAACGAACGCCACATTCCCACCGCGAAAGATGCTGTTCTAACGATAGCCACATTCCCACCGCGAAAGATGCGGTTCTAACGATAGCCACATTCCCACCGCGAAAGATGCTGTTCTAACGATAGCCACATTCCCACCGCGAAAGATGCTGTTCTAACGATAGCCACATTCCCACCACGAAAGATGCTGTTCTAACGATAGCCACATTCCCACCGCGAAAGAGGCTGTTCTAACGATAGCCACATTCCCACCGCGAAAGATGCTGTTCTAACGATCGCCACATTCCCCCACGAAAGATGCTGTTTCAACGAACACCACATTCCCCCACGGAAGACGCTGTTCCAACGAACGCCACATTCCCCCACGGAAGACGCTGTTCTAACGAACGCCACATTCCCCCACGGAAGACGCTGTTCCAACGAACGCCACATTCCCCCACGGAAGACGCTGTTCCAACGAACACCACATTCCCCCACGGAAGACGCTGTTCCGACGAACACCACATTCCCCCACGGAAGACGCTGTTCCAACGAACACCACATTCCTCCACGGAAGACGCTGTTCCAACGAACACCACATTCCCCCACGAAAGATGCTGTTCCAACGAACACCACATTCCCCCACGGAAGACGCTGTTCCAACGAACACCACATTCCCCCACGGAAGACGCTGTTCCAACGAACACCACATTCCCCCACGGAAGACGCTGTTCCAACGAACACCACATTCCCCCACGGAAGACGTTGTTCTAACGAGAGCCACATTCCAACCGCGAAAGATTCTGTTCTAACCAGGGATGAGCCGAATGGCATTTTTACCAATTTCCGAATCCGGATAGTTGGCCTGCTTTTTTCGCCGAATCCGGATCCAAACCGAATAGTTGGCGGTAATCATTTTTCTTTGCATATACATACATACATACATACATACATTTCATTCATATATATACATTATATATATACATATATATATAATTAAAGATAAACCTGTCCGCCATTTTGTTGACACGTCGAGTAACAATTTTATTATTTACACGGACTTTCAATTATAATTAAAGATTAAAGATTACCGCAGAAGGTCGCCAAAAAGAGGGTACTATTTCTTTATTAGTGAAAGAAGAAATTGTTTTGGTCAAAAATATTACTTCTTTTGTTATTCGGACTTAAGGCCTGGGACCACCGAATCGTGCAAAATCCGGCCAGAAACGAATACCAAACGGATATTTGGCTCATCCCTATTTCTAACGAATGCCACAATCCCACCACGGAACACGCTGTTCTACAACGCCAAACCCCATGGGAAAGACACTGTTCCGTCAACAGTCACTCTCCCGCTGCAGAAAACGCTGTTCCAATGACCGTCATCATACCCCTATCGCGAAAGGCGCCAGTCCAAGCTAACTACAAGTAGGCTGTTGTCGAAAGAGGCGCCTTGCTGACGATTGCTGAATATCGGTCACTGCATGTACGACACACTTATTTGCATTAGCATAATAACCGCTTTGATTTCGACGATGTTTGGCCACTTGAAAAGGTCGCGACTACCTGGTTCCACCATTTCCCTCTCCTTGTCCGATTAAGTTAATTGCCGTAAATATCCATTTCCGTGTCTCAGGTCAATTTCCGGTGATCTCGTGTACAATTTCTGTATCTCTCTGTGTATGTTCCTCTCTCTCTCTCTCTCTCTCTCTCTCTCTCTCTCTCTCTCTCTCTCTCTCTCTCTCTCTCTCTCTCTCTCTCTCTCTCTCTCTCTCTCTGTCTCTCTCTCTCTCTGTCTCTCTGTCTCTCTCTCTCTCTCTCTCTCTCTCTCTCTCTCTCTCTCTCTCTCTCTCTCTCTCTCTCTCTCTCTCTCTCTCTCTCTCTTCCTCTATCATCGGGAGCCTATTTCCCTATTTTCCGCCTGCGTCTCTGTCATTTTGTCTCTGTCTGTCTGTGTGTCTGTCTGTGTGTCTATCTGTGTGCCTGTCTGTGTGCCTGTTTGTGGGTCTGTCTGTGTGCCTGTTTGTGGGTCTGTCTGTGTGCCTGTTTGTGGGTCTGTCTGTGTGCCTGTTTGTGGGTCTGTCTGTGTGCCTGTTTGTGGGTCTGTCTGTGTGCCTGTTTGTAGGTCTGTCTATGTATCTGTCTCTATGTTTGCTGTCTGTGTGTCTGCCCGTCCGTCCGTCTGTCTGTCTGTCTGCTTCACTCTCATCTTTATATTACGCAATCTCTGTTTATGTTTCTTTCGCTGTCTCTGTGTCTGTCTCAGCGTTTATGTCTGTGTCAGTGCATCTCTCAGTGTCTCTGTCTCTCTAGCCTGTCTTCTCCTCTGCCTATAAACACAAAGCATCTACATCTATGCCTAGCATTTGCGTAGCGCACAATTCAACTCAACCAGCGGCCATAACGCCTTACCAGGTACATGAGTTTCTCTAGGGCCCTGAAGGCCCTCTTGTCGATGTAGTTGATGTGGTTGTCGGCCAGTAGGAGGTACCTCAGGTTGATGAGGTCACGGAACGTGAACTGGGAGATGGAGGTCAGTCGGTTCTGGCGGAGGTCGAGGCGCGACAGGTCCCTCATCCCGGCGAAGGCTCCGTCGACGGAACTCAACCGGTTCCGAGACAGATCTAGGTGGAGCAAGACCTCGGCTGCTCCACGAAACGTGTACTGACTGACCTAAGTAAGTAAGTGAGCCAATAAGTAAGTACGTGACTGATTAAGTAAGTAACTCCCCAAGTAAGTAAGTAAGTAACATATTAGCTTATTAACTAAGTAACTAACTGTTGTGAGTCAGTAAGTGAGCAAGTGAGTTATTGAATGAGTGAGTGAATGAGTGAGCTAGTGAGCTATTGAGTGAGTGGTAAGTGAGTATACGGTTGAGCTAGTGAGCTAGTGAGCTGGTGAGCTGGTGAGTGAGTGGTGAGTGAGTGAGTATACGGCTGAGCTAGTGAGAATCTCACCAGCTGGTGAGCTGGTAAGTGAGTGAGTGAGTGAGTGAGTGAACGAGTAAGCGAGTGAGTGAGTGATCGAGCGAGCGAGTGAGTGAGCGAGTTAGCGAGTGAGCAAGTGGGTGAGTCATTGAGTGAGCGAACTTGCGATTGAGTAAGCCAGTAAGCAAGTAAATGAGTAAGCAAACAAGTGGGTAAGTGAGTAAATAAGTAATCTGTATCAGCGTGAGGCAAACGCCCACACTTTACGAACAGCAACACAAGCGAAAAGCCGCAGTTGATTAATACTTTATCATTCAACAGCGGGGATTGTTAAATGCCACAAAATAACAACGCCAAAACAGATCTGGACTTTTTCCCGTCAGTGTTCAAAAGGGGCCGTCCATAAATGACGTCACGCAATTTTGGCCGATTTTGAACCCCCTCCCCTCGTCACACTTCGTCACAAAAGTAGCACACCTTGAAAAATGACGTCACAAAGCTCTGACCCCCACCCCCAAAATCAAATTTCCACGGTGAAGCAAAATGCTCTTTCGTGGAACGAATAGTGAGAGCATGCATATGTTAAAATCTAATGGTGACCAAATATTGAAATAATTAGAAAATGATTAATAATGGTGCCCGTATACATTAAAATAATAAAAAAATAATGAAAACGTAATACTCACAATTAGTGCTGTTATTGTTAAAATTAAATTGTTGTTAATTGTTAAATTTAATTACATAGACCTGGTGTGACGTCACACCTCTCAGACCCCCACCCCATGTCACACATCGTCACAAATTTCCGACCCCCGACCCCCCCTAGATGCGTGACGTCATTTATGGACGGCGCTAAAGCCATTTGCTTCGATCATGCTTTCATGAGTTGTCATGTAGGGAACACCTCAACAAAAAGTCGCTATATAAGTCTGTGTATACAATCAATAAATCGATGAGAATTTATATAGCGCCCTTCAAGATTCCCACCCAGAGGTGCGAAATCCAATTACAACTGATTGTATTGTATTGCATCTATCAATTTATATAGCGCCTCTCGCAGTGCACACCAATCAGAGGCGCTCAAACTGGAACTGTTATCAGTTTTTCTACTACTAATGTAATGACTACTATAATACAGAAATAGGGGCCTAACTTTATATAAGCTTTAGCTTTTGTAGGGCTCCTTTTGTTCTCGACTTTGAGATTATGCCTTTTATTGATATTTGATTAGTGGTACAATAAAGAAGAATATAACTGCAGCCTCACCTCGGTGAGGTTGTTCCCGCTAAGGTCCAGGGTCTGGAGCGCCTGCGTCACCTCGAAAGCTCCATCAGTTATCTTCTCGATCTCATTATTGCTGAGGCGCAGACGCACGATGTTACGTAGAGCGGTCATCGAAGCGGAACTGATCATCACGAGCTGGTTATTGCTGAGGTCAATGACGGCGATCGACTGACCCACACTACGAGGCACTTCCGTCAGCCCTGCTCCGTCGCACGAGATCTGGTTCGTCTGGTTTGGGCAGAGACAGTTCTCTGGGCAGGATACGCTTGACGTCACTCGGATGTTCATCAGACCAAGAAGAGCAATCAACCAAGTCGATAGAATGATCATTTCCGTTCGAGAAGGGGGAAGGGTTAGGTAAAAAGGGAATAGGATGAGTTTTCGGATAGGAAAGTACGCCTATGCACGAAATGAAATCTTGAAATCTTGCTATCTTGAAATCTTGAAATCTTGCAATCTTGAATCTTGAAATCTTGAAATCTTGCAATCTTTAAATCTTGGTATCTTGAAATCTTGTTATATTGAAGTCTTGCTATCTTGACATTTTGAAATCTTGTAATCTTGAAATCTCGAAATCTTGAAATCTTGAAATCGTGTAATCTTGAAATCTTTTAATTTTGAAATCTTGTAACCTTGAATCTTGAAATCTTGCAATCTTAAAATCTTGAAATTTTGCTATCTTGTAATCTTGAAATCTTGTTATCTAGCTTAGACGTAGGCAAGGAAGAGAGATAGGACGATGGCAGTGCAGTCCCACCCGGAATTGCGAGATGAAAAGGAATAAATCAAGGTTAGAAAATGATAAGCATATTCAGAAAAAGAGTGTCTGAGCGCATCAGGTACCGAAGTTATAAGAGTTTTTGTTTGATAGAACTAAGATCAAGGTAATGATGTATTCCGAAATGTAGCATCGATTGGCTTCATGGCTTCAACCTATGACACACACAAAATGCATTTAGCAAGGATATAATATCAGTTAGAAACTTAATGTGTTGCCCTTTTTCCTCAATTTGATTAATATTTTAATTATCGCTGTAAATGAGAGATTACAGGTCTTAGTTCGTTTAAGAGGAAATCAAATAGCAAGAGGATTAAACTAATGCATCTCAGTCGCATTCAAAGATAGTAGGCCATTGAGTGCAGGCAGTGATACGGTAATTGCGAATTAACTGCCAATAATACTAAATTGGTATTAGAGCGTGAGTACTATGCATACGGTACGGTTTTTATGCATGCACCAAGACATCAATATAGCGCCATACGGCCCTCGTATATCTCTCAGAAGTGCTAAACACATAATGGCTATCAATATGAATATGTATACATGTATGTATGTATGTATGTATGTATGTATGTATGTATGTATGCATGTATGTATGTATGTATGTATGTATGTATGTATGTATGTATGTATGTATGTATGTATGTATGTATGTATGTATGTATGTATGTATGTATGTATGTATGTATGTACGTACGTACGTACGTATGTATGTATGTATGTATGTATGTATGTATGTATGTATGTATGTATGTATGTATGTATGTATGTAAGAGCACTTGTTATAGCGCCCCTTCAAGATTTCTACTCAGAGGCGCTCACGACTACAGCGCGGGCACTGAATCGGAGTTTCACGCCGAAGCGCATGAGCAATTGCGAGTGAAGGACTTGCCCAGGGTCCCTACGAGGCGGCTTGAGGTGGATTCGAAACCGCAACCTTCCGGATGCAAGGTACCGAACATACCCCTACGCCACCGCGCCCCACAATATATTATGCATAATATTATACAGTTTTGTATAACATAATGCTCGGATAACTCTAGGTAACGGTGATACATTCGTGTAACAATAGATACGGATAACTTTAGGTACCGGTATAATTTATTACGTCCCTGAAACAATAGTTATGGATAACTCTAGGTACCAGTAATATATTACATTTGTGAAACGATAGATACGGATGACTTTAGGTACCGATAATATATTACATTCGTGTAACAATGGATACGGATAACTTTAGGTACCGGTAATATATTACATTCCTGAAACAATAGTTACGGATAACTCTAGGTAGTAGGTACCAGTTATATATTACATTCGTGAAACGTACGGATAACTTTAGGTACCGGTAAAATATTATATTCGTTTAACAATAGACACGGATAGCTCTAGGTACCAATAACAGATTGGCCTATAGCAGATTGTTTATCTGCTGTGGGCGAGCGACGTTGCATGGTAGTTCTGGAATTGCGGATGGTAGCGATCAAGAGGTTTCCACGAGGACCTGGAGTGGAGCGGTAGTCTGATGGCGCACCGGGGTGGCGAGAAGGGTAGGGGTATCTTCCGATTTATTTCCTTCGTGACAATACACGGATCACGATTACACAATATGATTGGGCGTTACGGGTATGAAAGCCACTCGGTCGAAATCAAAAGGGAGGGTGTTCGATGGAAAGGGTGACCACGTGAGGAGTGGACGTTGGTTTCTTCCCTGGCGTTACGTAAATCTCTCTAATGGTCCTAATCTCGAAGGCGGGAACATCTCACCGGGTCCATAATTCCATTGTCCAGCGGCCATTGACAACAGATGGTGCTATAGAAATGCGTCATAAAGTCGTCGTTGACCTACGACCCTCACAGCAGCGCCACCTTGCCCCCGCACGTCCAACCATTCATCGGCACGTCCGTCCAGCCTGCAGCCGTCCGTCCAGCGGGTCTGTCCAGACGCTTGTCAATCTATCGTTCATGCATCCCGGCTTTCGCTCGTTTATCCTCTCAGCCACACTTCCTTATGTCCATTCATTGGGATGACCATCCATACATCCATTCATTCGTTCATCCACTTATCCATTCATGGATTTGCGCATCTATTCAATCACTCCTCCTTCATCTATCCATCCATCTATCCATTAGTGTATCCATCCACCATGTCACTTACTCATTTATTCACCGGTTTGTCAATGAATGAGCGAATGGACGAATGGGGAATGTGCCTATTCATACATTCATCCATATCTACATTTATACTCATCCATACATTCACCCATCCATACATTCACCCCTCCATACATTCATCCATTCTTTGATACATGCACTCATACATACATCCCTCCATTCATTCATTCATTCATTCATTCATTCATTCATTCATTCATTCATTCATTCATTCATTCATTCATTCATTCATCCATGCATGCATTCATACCTCCCTCCATTCATTTGTTCATTCATTCATTCACACATCCATACATTCACCCATCCATACATTCACACATCCATGCATTCACACATTCATACATTCATTCATTCATTCATTCACGCATCCATACATTCACCCATCCATACATTCACCCATCCATACATATTCTTTGATACATGCACTCATACATACATCCCTCCATCCCTCCATCCCTCCATCCATCCATTCATTAATCCATCCATCCATTCATCCCTCCATCCATCCATCCACCCATCCCATCTCTTCCAGCCATCTATTCGTGTTAACTTGGTCATTCGCGATCTCTCAACATATCGCTCGGACGGTGACTGCTTTTAAGCCGAGGATGTCGTCCTGTGGTGTTGACAACGCCCATGCACCATCACAATCCCAATGCATCCCATAACTCCGTTATTAATTGTCTTTACGATCAGTCAGTGCTAAATACACACACATACACACACACCCACACACCCACACACACACACACACACACACACACACACACACACACACACACACACACACACACATACACACACACCCACACCCACACACACACACACACACACACACACACACACACACACACACACTCACACACACACATTAACACATTAGCAAAAACACCAACACTAACACGCACACTAACACGCACACACACTCGCCCTCACATTCACGCACGCATTAACAGACATCGGCGTCTAATGCTTAGCTTTCTTATGACAGGACTTTTCCATTAAAAGGTCAAGGCACCTGGAAGGGTAAGGCAAGGTCAACGGCCATATGTTGCTAGTTCGGTTAGCTACATTGGTTAGAGCGTACGTCCCATGCGCCTCCATCCGTGAGGGTGCCGTTTGTCATACCTATGGTGGCTCATTTCAGAGATCCGAATTCCGGACTAGCATGGTCTCTACACGGTGGGTGACCTTAAAGGGTATGGCACCCAATCATAAGGGCAGCACGGGTAAAGGATCTCACACAATCAATTAACTGACAGTACCCGGGGTTCGAGGCCGTACGGTCACTATAGGAGACTGTGTATTTACATCTAGCAGCTGTCCAAGCGAGACCGACACAATATCCAAAACCTAACATAGCATGACCTAACAATGCTAACATAGCCTAACATCCAGTTAAAGATACTTATCCTCACTTACCGATCCTACTTGGGTATTGTCCCTAAGTAGGCTACCTCTGTGACTCAATACGTCGGCCCACCTGGCTGCTTCCCTTCGGCGTCTCCGCCATTCGGATCGTCTTGACCTTTTTGTTCTTCGTGTGAAAACGGCCCAGTCCCGTGCCTTTCCCTGCATTGGCCCTTCGCTATGGAATCAACTTCCCACCTTAGTTCGCACCACCATACTATCGGGTGGCTCTGCTACATCTTGTCGATACCTCAAACTTGTCTTTATTCTCGGGGACTTTGGCACCGGGAGCGCCTCTGATTGGTGTGCACTGTGAGAGGCGCTTTATAAATCTTTCAATACAATGCAATTAGCGACAAGGTCTGATGTTCAGACCGAATTCTCGAGCGCAGCGAGGAATATTAAGCCCCGTTTGAAACGAAACTAAAAGTCTCATGTGACACACTTTCGCAACATTTCGTACGTGACAAAGAGAACCGGTGGAGTTGGAAATCTGCAATATTATCTGTTGCAAATGCAATTCTGCGCTTCGCCCTCTTTTCCTACGTAGAGGAAGATGTGTATCCGATTCATGAGGCAGGAAGGAATCTCTATTTCATTCAAGCACTCCCGCACATGCCAAATGTGAGGGAGTCACTCGTCAATTCATTCAGTCATTCGTTCATTCTTTCATTGATTAACTAACTGATTGATTGGCTGATTGTCTCATCCATCAATTCATTCATTCATTCGTTCGTTCATTTTGTCATTATTTTGGTAATTTGGCTATTCGTTCATTCATTCGTTCATTCATTCGGTCATTCATTCATTCATTCATTCATTCATTCATTCATTCATTCATTCGTTCGTTCGTTCGTTCGTTCGTTCGTTCGTTCGCTCGCTCATTAGTTCAATGGTCATTTGGCTATTCATTCATTCATTCATTCATTCATTCATTCATTCGGTCATTCCTTCTTTTGGTCATTTGGCCATTTGGTCATTTGGTCATTTGCCTGATCATTCATTCATTCACTCACTCACTCATTCATTCATTCGGTCATTCATTCTTTTGGTCAGTTGGTCATTTGGACATCTGGTTATTCATTCATTCGTTCATTCGTTTATTCTTTCATTTATTCATTCGTATGTCAAAATCTTACCCTAGATCTCCAGAATATTCCATCGTAGATTTTACCACGTCACATAATTATACTTGAACAAGAAACCCTATGTATTCACGCATTGCTGTCATTTCTGCATTTATCAAGTGCATAATAATGTATTCATGTATAATGCACGCATACATGCATGCAACTTATCATTTATATGGCGCCTCGTATTAATCTAACGAAGGCCCTTGAAAGTCGATATATCTGACGGATCTCAACGGATTATGACGGCTTTCGTTAACTCCCTTTGGACAACCACCTGAAGCTATGGCTTCGTCTTCTGCATTTAAAAATGAAACTCCGATATTACAGGAGTAGTTCTCTGTAGCCGAGTATCAGCTTGATTTTTTCGTTTTATCCGGTTTCCAACTAGAAGTCACTTCCAATTTCAGTTACATGTATAAAAAAAGTTTTTTCTCGCTGCAGACGTATCTCTCTATCTGTCTGTCTGAATTTCTAATCTCTGTCTGTCTGTCTCTGTCTCTCTCTATCTGTCTCTGTCTCTGTCTCTCTCTCTGTCTCTTTCTGTCTATCTGTCTGTCTATGCCTCTAGCTGTGTTTGTGTGTGTGTCTGTGTCTGTGTCTCTCTCTGTGTCTCTCTCTGTGTCTCTCTGTGTCTCTCTGTCTCTGTCTCTCTGTCTCTGTCTCTGTCTCTGTCTCTGTCTGTCTCTGTCTCTGTCTCTCAGTCTCTGTCTCTGTCTGTCTGTCTGTCTGTCTGTCTGTCTGT
>JACEVL010000544.1:437500-442500 GCA_020284085.1 Aporrectodea caliginosa | reverse complement strand
TGAGTAAGAGGAGGAGCAAGACATTGAGTACAAGAAATGGAGAGAAATGAAGTACTTTTATAAACAGGAGAAGAAGGAGAAGGAAGAGGAGGAGAAGGAAAAGGGTATGCGGCCAAAGTCTATAAGAGAAGGAGGAGGATAGTGAGGAGGAGGAGGAGGAGGAGGAGCAAGAATTGGCGGAGATGTGGAATGAGGATTCGTTTTCGTCGGTCAGTGGGAGAGCAGAGGAGAAGATGGAGCAATTTACTCGCTAATCGAATTATCGATTGTTCAACGATGGAGCTGGAAGAATTGAAAACATGCGCAGCATGTTGAAAGCGACTTTTGAAAGCGATCGGTGAGTGTCCGGGTGACGTAAAAGACAGGACCGTTTACTCCGAAGATATATATACTCCGTCCAAAATCCTCTTACTCTGTTCCGTGCCGACCAGCCGTGTGCCGACACTAAATGTGCCAACACTTGAATGAACCTTCATTAAATGTGCTAAGCATGGACTGCGCCTCCAGTGACATATGCCGACAATGATATGTGCCTACATTAGTGTGCCGATGTCACGAAATAGAGTATCCCCCATACATGAGTATCCCCTTAGCGAAATGGAGTATTCGGTTTAGTTTGCATTTTTGGCGGTTTCTAAGTGTATTCAGTCGTAGTGTTTGGATTTATTGTACACATAAAATATTTTAAGTTGCGTATCTTTAGTTTGTACGTCGACCTGAAATTAATTTATTTCGTTTTTGGTGATTTTGATTGGATTTTCGTCTTGGCTTTCGTGACGCATATGACGATGGGGGATAGAATGGTTTATCCCCCAGATATATACACTAGACCGGTTTATTCCATCCGGGGGGATAAATTCATACATCCCCCTCCCGAATAGTCTTAGAACGGATACTCTATTTCGTGACACCGACACTGTAATGTTCCTACGTGAAAAGTGCCAACACTTAAATTGGCCTGCATTGAATGTGTTAAGTGGAGTGCGTCTCCAGTGACATATGCCAACACTGATATGTGCCTATATTAGTGTGCCGACGCTGTAATGTGCCTACGTTAAATGTGCCAATAGGCTTCTTGAATTGGCCTTTTTTGAATTTGCTAAAACTGCAGTGTGCATCAAATCAAACCGAATCATTTTAGTCGGTGACCAATCAAGAACAGTAGCACTCAATAAAAAAATAAGAGTCACACAGGGAACTCTGACAGGGTCTTATGACCCCGCTAAGTAGGGCCCCCAGTGCATGCAGTGACACATGCCAACACCGACTTGTGCCTACATTAGATGCGCTAACCTTTAAATGTGCCTGCGTTACCATGTTATAGTAGTGTTGCGTGCCTACACTTCAAGTGCTAACACTAGATTGTGCCTGTATTGAATGTTTAAACCCTGGAGTGTGCTTGCAGTGACATATCCCAAGACTGACATGTGCCTACATTAAATGTGCTAATCTAGGAATTGGTCAGAGAGACCTAGTTCAACGCCACTGTGCGCATTAAAGTTCCAACACATGGGAATGTGCTTACAGTAAATGACTCAGCAATTAACTAACGCATTGCAAGGCTGATGTTTCCCTATTATTAGATTTAAAAAAATTAAAATGTGCATGCATAGACTCTCTGCAACAATGATGTGGCAACACTTGAATCTTCCTAAAACGAAGGGTAATCCAGGCGAAAGTGACCCGGCCATAACCCCATCTTGATTTTGGGGCCCGCCATTGAGTTGTTGAACATAAGCAATAGAAAATCCTGGGATCATAGTAATAATAATAATAATAATAATAATAATAATAATAATAATAATAATAATAATAATAATAATAATAATAATAATAATAATAATAATAATTGCAAATGTGGTGTCATAGTGGAACCCAACGGTCATCATGGATTCTCGTGCATCAAAGGAGCAGGTAGACAACATCGACATGGCATGCTCAACGACGTTATTTGGCGAGCTTTCACCAGAGCCAAAATACCTGCCATCAAAGAGCCCAATGGCCTCTCCAGATCAGACGGCAAAAGGCCTGACGGAGTCACCATCATACCTTGGTACAGAGGTCGTTGCTTGGCATGGGATGTCACGGTGCCAGATACTTTCGCTGCATCCTACGAACATATAACATCGCAAAACGCAGGTGCAGCAGCGGAAAAGGCAGCTCGCAACAAGGAAACCAAGTACGCTGCTATCACACAATCACATCATTTCGTCCCTGTTGCAGTCGAAACTGCAGGAATCTGGCACACAGAATCACTGCAGTTTGTTCAAGAACTGGGACGCAAGGTCTCAGCAGCGACAGGCGACCAGCGTGAGACCAGTCATCTGCTGCAACGCCTATCGGTCGCCCTACAGATTGGAAACTCTCTGTCTGTTTTAGCCACCGCGGACTGCAACAACAGTAGCCCAGGACTGAATGACGGCTTTTAAAATTATTGAAACAGCCATTTTTGATCAGTCTGTAATAAGTTTGTTGGTTTTATAAAGAAATAAATTTGTCTCATAATAAAAAAAAAAAAAAAAAAAAAAAATAATAATAATAATAATAATAATAATAATAATAATAATAATAATAATAAACCATGGGTTACCATGGGTAACCGTCTGCTACACATCTTTTTGTTCCCTTGGCTTTTGAAACCCTTGGCCCGATTAACAACGAGGCTTAACCTTCCTTTTTGCTCTGGGACAGAATATCAGCACCACTACGGGGGACGTCCGTGAAACGACCATTTTTATCTAAACGCTTTTCACTGACGATTCGGCGTCCTGTGGCCTTTAGGGGTACGTTTACCAACTTAGACCTTGACGACGAATATATGGTGCATTCCAGACAAATTTGCATTTCTAAATAAAGTTGAAGTCCCTGAGGGATCATATTTACCTCGGGGCAAATAATAATAATAATAATAATAATAATAATAATAATAATAATAATAATAATAATAATAATAATAATAATAATAATATGGGTTGCATGTTGGATTTTGTTGTCAATGCTTGAATATTAAACGAATAATATATATAATAATAATAATAACCTTTATTTTAAGAACCATGATTTTAAGAACTTTGATTTTATAATAATAATAATAATAATAATAATAATAATAATAATAATAATAATAATAATAATAATAATAATAATAATAATAATAATAATAATAATAATAATAATAATAATAATAATAATAATAATAATAATAATAATAATAATAATAATAATAATAATAATAATAATAATAATAATAATAATAATAATAATAATAATAATAATAATAATAATAATAATAATGCAACACGATGGAGACGAGAACCCGTAAAACACAATTATGCTTAGTTTCTTAGAGCCTGAGGGATTCTTTCTACCTCGGGCGAAAAAAAATAAAATAAATAAAATAAAATAATAATAATAATAATAATAATAATAATAATAATAATAATAATAATAATAATAATAGTAATAATAATAATAGTAATAATAATAATAATAATAATAATAATAATAATAATAATAATAATAATGCAACACGATGGAGACGAGAACCCGTAAAACACAATTGTGCTTAGTTTCTTAGAGCCTGAGGGATTCTTTCTACGTCGGGCGAAAAAAAAATAATAGTCGAGGTGCACACACTGCACAGGGAATATTGCAACATTTAACGTGTCTCAATAACAGAATTCAGTTCATGTGTCCTTGAAGACAGTCTCACAGTCAGGAAATCGACTGTAAATTGGCTTAATTATATAGCGCCCGTGCCATCCTGCCTGCTAATGCACGTCACACAGCTGCATGCCTACGTCTGCATTTGCACACATACAAAATCACCCATACACAAACATACGCACAAACACACATAGACACACACAAACACTCACATGAACACACGAAAACACGCACACAAACACGGAGAGACACACACACAGGTATACACACAGACACACACACACACACACACACACTCAAACACACATACAAACATCAACATTGACACACACACAAGCACACATTCACAAACACACATACACACACACACACACACACATACACACACATACACACACAAAACGCACACATATACATGTATAATTGTATATACGCTGATAATACGTTGGTGCCCATAACCTCGATCCCTAATACACCAGAGCATCTTAACCGCGATAATGGTCGCTCTATAATATTATAATAAGACAATCTCTGCCTATATTGAATGCATAAATAAAGACCTACTTATTTTTCATGATATATTATTTATATGTTTTTTCACTAATGCAGAGTAGGCCTATAATATCATGCATATTGCGGGAGATGAAGAAGCACTGGTTTCCTCTCCCGCAGCTAATCACCAACAGGGTCTCTGCCCTGGCGTTGCACACTTGCGCTGCATTTTGGGCTCCGCATTAGAGGTCTGCGGGTACAGCATTTTTGCTACCCGACCCGTACCCGTAACACGGGACCGCTACCCGTACCCGTACCCGACCCGTAGTCAAAATTACTACCCAACCCGACCCGTACCCGCGGGTATACCCGTACCCGCGGGTATACTCGTACCCGTACCGTACAAGCCACATAATTAATAGGAATTCCCATAATCCGAGCCCCTAACAGTCCAATACTCTCACAAAGCATGTAGCAGTGATAATAATAGTATGATGGTGATGATCACAGTAATAATAATAATAATAATAATAATAATAATAATAATAATAATAATAATAATAATAATAATAATCATCACAATAATAATAGTAATAATAATAATAATAATAATAATAATAATAATAATAATAGTAATAATAATAATCAAATAATCGTAAACATAATCATAATGAGGATCATGATGATGACAGTGACCGTGTTTCATGGATAATCGTCTTGTCCAACTGAATTTCTTAATGTTGGTAGTATGGCTTTTCAGATTTATGGCCCAAAATCAAACGATTTACCAATTTTGGTGCAATATAAGAAGGTTATAGTAACACCCGATGCAGCTATGTCAT
>JACEVL010000544.1:417500-435000 GCA_020284085.1 Aporrectodea caliginosa | reverse complement strand
TGTATCGAAACGTCAGTGCGTCGCCATAATCCGCCAACATTCGAAGAGGTTTAGCAACATCGCAGAACAAACCGAGCCGATCATAAAAAACTTAGATGATATAATATTATAGAGGAAAGCGGATCAGTCACGCGTGGCCCTCCATGACCGAGAAAACCACTCAGAAAACACGCATATAGTACGGTCTTAACGGGCGCATTAGCCAACGGAATGCCGGCCATTGACAGGGGCGGCGGCGGCATTCTGTTGAGGCACAGGCACGCCCAGAGATATGACCACCGTGTCGAAAGGGCTTGTCGTGTATTTGTGATCTCTTACAGCCGGACATAAATACGGAGCATTACGGTATCATGGAGGAAATGCGATAGAGAAATAAATCGTCCTATATTGTTCAGATATACATAGGTGAATAGATCGATACATATACATGTATGTGTTTCAGTATGCTTGTGCATTTACACTTGCATGTATGAATATACATCCACATGTACGCTGACATGTACAATTGTACATATGGATATAGGCCTACTTTTGTGTGTGTATGTACGAGCTCGCCCGTGTGTGTGTATGTATGAATGTGTGTGTTGTGAGTGTGTGGGTGTGTTTGTATGTATGTGAGAGCATATGTGTGTGTTTGTGTGAATATGAATGTGACTAGGTTCACGTACTGCATGTCTGTGAGTGTTTGTGTGTGTGTGTTTGTGTTTGTGTGTGTGTGTTTGTGTGAGTGTGAGTGCGTGTGTGAGTGTGTGTGTGTGTGTGTTTGTGTGTGTGTGTGAGTGTGAGTGCGTGTGTGAGTGTTTGTGTGTGTGTTAAACACGCTTGCATGCATATGATTATATACATGCAAATATGAATCAGAGATCAATTTTTATTTGTAGTTTATTGTGTGTTCAATCAATCCGTGTGAATAGCCTACTGCCGAGTTCTTCACTAAACAGCTGTATATCAATGAAAGTCACAGCCATGTAGGCCAAATGGCTGACAAAAGCCAACAGTTGAGACCCTGCGAGCTATCTCTGTAGCAGCGTACATGCACCGATAGAAAACTGACCAGAACAATCGCATATAAGACCGTGTAGGATTCACTTCTGTCACGGCATGGCCCCATGGCTTAGTTGGTTAAAGCGCCTGCCTAGTAAGCAGGAGATCATGGGTTCGAATCCCATTGGAGCCTTTTTCGTCCGTCTAAATAATCACCAGTTTGTGTAGGCCCTGCAAAGCGGTTTACCCATAATATTATACATACATGCATTCATACGTACTATACATCGCAAATGGGGTTTCACCAAGATGTTGATCTAATGTCTCTAATGTCTCCGTTTGCCCGAATTCATGAACGGAAGCAAAGGACCTGTAATACAGATTAGCCGTGGGTGGATATTGTATTGAGGGTAAACCCTGTTTTCTCAAGTATTGGAATGGAAGACCGAATTAGGGCTAATAATAGAAGACGAAACCCTGAAAGTATATTGCAATTGAAATCCGAAAATGACGAGGATTTTCGTGGTTGCATTTTTCATTTAAGAAAGGATATTGGAATAACATACTGCAGTAAAAGCTGCCTATCTGTCTGTCTCTGTCTGTCTCTGGCTCTGTCTGTCTCTGTCTCTGTCTGTTTGTCTCTGTCTGTCTCTCTCTTTCTCTCTGTCTGTCTGTCTCTCCCTCTGCCACTCTCTATCTTTCTCTGTTTCTCTCTGTGTCTCTGTCTGTCTGTCTGTCTGTCTGTCTCTCTCTCTCTCTCTCTCTCTCTCTCCAACCTCCCTTCCTCTCTCTCTCTCTTTCTGTCTCTCTTCTTGTCTGTGTCTGTGTCCGTGTCACTGTATCTCTCTCTATCTGTCTCTGTGTCTGTCTGTCTCTGTCTGTATATTTATAGGCCTATATAAAATAGATGCCTTTCAAGTAAAAATAGGGCACAATAACTAAGCAAAGTAGGCCGATAACTGTTTGTGAGCAGGCCAATTCTTCAGCGCTGTTGCCTCGCAAGGCTTCAGATCACACTTAGTACAAAAGCATAATCCTGTGGGGGAGGCCATATTTCAAGCAACACGCCAACACCAATGCTGAAAGCCAAGTTTTACTGCTTCGTATAAGACACGGCATTATTTGTCAACTAACAGCGCGGCCCCATGGCTTAGTTGGTTAAAGCGCCTGCCTAGTAAGCAGGAGATCGTGGGTTCGAATCCCACTGGAGCCTTTTTAATTTTTGATGTATGTATCAAGAGACTTGATATAGCGCCTTTAAACTACACCAGAAAGGCGCTATCTAACACATGACTGTCTAACTGTTTTCCTGAGTACTCGCATAAGAAATTGACCATATCATGCAATTATTGTCACTTTAAACGTTACCAGTAATAGTGTATTGCATTGTATTGCATCAGTCCCGGTCCTTTACCTCAATTGGTCCCTCTCTTTGGAATGCGCTGTCTCCATCTACTCGCTCTCGAATTCTAGCTAGTAACTTCTCTTCCACCTTTGCTTTTCTCAAAACCGTTTTCTTCTCCATGGCCTTGCGCATTGGGAGCGCCTCTGAATGGTTCACCCTATGAGAGGCGCTTTAGAAATGTTTGAATACAATACACTACAATATCGTAATGCATTGTATTATGCGACTCGTTGCTCGTGAAACGTCATGCATCTTCTCTTCGGTGACAGCAATGTCTTTCTAAGATAAACTCAACAGGTGCTCCTTTGAACTTCTCTCAACATGGTATTAGGTTCTGTGTCGCCTAGGTTGACACCAGAGAACTCCTTAGAAGCATACGATCAAAAAAGCCCTAAATAAATAATGCACTGCATGCCAATCAAACGAATATGAAATGTCAAAAATATATAAATACCATTTGAAAGAGCGATTAAAAAGAGCAGCAAACCGTGTGGCTCCATGGCTTAGTTGGTTAAAGCGCCTGCCTAGTAAGCAGGAGATCGTGGGTTCGAATCCCACTGGAGCCTTTTCCAGTCGCCTCTTTTTAAGTAATTGGAATTAATTTAATTGGAATGAATAAATTGATCATTTCTAAACAAAACAATAACTTTCATTCGAATGCCTCCACGATTGAGTAACTCCGCCACTGCTGGTACTATGTATGGTAGTACTAGTCCCAAGCCTGGAAAAGGAGGAAGGCGACTCTAATCATCTTTGATATGGCACAGTGTCGTTAAACAGCAACTAACTCCATCTTAGTTTGTTAAATCACCTTCCGAGTAAGTAGGAGATAATATTATTACAAATTCTAATCCTATCTAGTTAACTGAAACTTTTCAGTATCGAATAAATAACAAATCAAGGAAAATAAGACAAACCTGTAATATTTGATTGGCCCCATAGTTTAGTCGACCAATGATCAATACGATAAAGAGGACGCAAACGCACTGGATTGACAATTCCACTGCGCGGAAATTTACTTCTGAGGTCTGAGGACATGACCTGAAGGAAGAGTTGACCAATGATCAATACGATAAAGAGGACGCAAACGCACTGGAGTGAGAACACACTGCGCGGAAATTTACTTCTGAGGTCTGAGGACATGGCCTGAAGGAAGAGTTGAGTCCCAGGAAGACCCAAATAATGTTGAACTGGAGAACAAATAAATAATTATGGTGAAAAAATAAACAGGAGAATATAAATAAATAAAGGAAAAAGCAGAAACAAAGAAGAATAGAGTCGTTTGATTTTTGGCCCTGTCTTAGGGCAGACGACCGAAAAAGACGTTAACATTTGTATTTGTATTTATCCTGCTATCCGTGATGAAATGTAAATATTATTGCCGGCTGGCCAACTCATATTTCCGCTGCGTCTGAATTTCTCGCTTTACCTAGAATATGTTCATATCCCAAGCACGGATCGACTGTCTGGTCGTCAGAATTGCTACGAGATAATTATGTAGCCCGCCTCTCACCCTCTGTGCGAAGTTTGAATCCCAAATAAGATGTTTTGTTGACTCGTCTGACCATTTCGATGAAGCTGTTCGCTCGCTGTGTGTACGTGGGCGTACGGGAGACCGGTGCGTGCGTGGCATGTTGGGTAAAAAGCGGTCTCTTGCTCCGGTCTTCCCTTTGGTCCAGATTCGAAAACGACGAGTTTAAGTAGATTCTATAAGAGTACGTGAAGGGCATGTCGTAAAAGTGCGATCTCTGTATATGTTTTGTATTCTGTGCTCGTCTGTTTTCCATTTATTTCATATGTTTCTGAATTTATAATGTTTCCTTTTCAGAAGTAGAGGCTATTTAAATGGAAAAAAAGGTTAATAGGCTTACATAAATAATTGGATTTCATCCCTGTGCAATTAGTTCATTTATGTTTACCTATGCATGTGCCTACCTATGTACCAGTTTGTCCACAAACTCGCCCATCCCTTTAAATCAGTATATATTAGAAGGCTTTTGCTGCTCTGTATTCCTTCCCGTGTCTCGCTGTATCCTTCCGTCTCTGTCTCTCTGCCTGCTTCTAATCGTATTCCTGTTTACTTCTCTGCGTTACTCCCTCCACCACTCTTCCCTCCATCTCTATCTTTCTGCCTCGCTGGATGCCTCGTTGGATTCGTGCCTACCCCAGACAGTTTCCCTCTCTGACTACCTACCTAACTCTCTGCGTTCATCTGTCCTCCCTACCTTTCTGCCTAACTCCATCTGCCTCAGTAGCTGCCTGCCTCTCCGCCTGCTCTCTGCGTCTCTGGGTGTCTCTCTCCCTGCACGTTTCCCCATCCCTTCTTCTCCCGTTTCCCGCCTCCCACCTGCCTGGCTGCATATCATGAGACGCCATCGCTTACTACGTGGTACGGACCACTTGACATGAGACAGCGTCGTCCTGAATCCGAGTTAGACGTCGTCCTATTGATATTTACGATTCGTGGAGACATGATCCGGCGAGCGAAGACCAACGATGAGGTCAACCGCCGCAGATGATATCTCTCCTCCGATGACTCGATCGATTTAACTTCATCGAAATTCGCCAATCAAATTCCCGGCGATTTGCCTCACTTCTCGATCACCGTATACGACGAATTGTCATCTCTCCGCCTCCGTATGCCTCCCTATCTCCTCTCCCGTCTGCCCTCTCTGCCACGCCGCCTGCCTGATGGACTTATCTCCATATTGCTCATGCCAGTGATACTAATAATTCGCTTTCACGGTCGCCTGTTTGCTGGCTCCGAACAGATCAGACGGTTCAATGAATTTCGTGGCGTCAACTGAAATGGCTTCGAATTGCAAACTCCATCAGACACGCGGCACTTCATCAAAACACAGTTATGTGAGATGCTTCCACTTCTAGTCGACCTCTGTACACCCCGGCACTAAATACGCACTGCTCTCATTGATAACCTCTGAAATACTGGTTCGTATCGTTGAAGATTTATTGCGCCTCGACTTGGAGTTATTAGACGTAGTCCAGAAATTACACCGTAAAAACAACTGATTGCTTATTATAAATTGCCATGCTTATCGCTGCAATCTACTATGAAGCAGCTTTCGCAGGAACTGGCAGCGAAGATATAATTATAAAGTGAGGGCGATGCCGAAGTAGGCCTATGACAGAACTGCACTGAAAGTAGGATAAGTTTCTGTGTGATTTCGTGTGCCTTACAAATTTTCGTAGTAATGACGAAGATATTAACAACAACAAAAACAACAACAACAACAACGACGACGACGACGACGACAACAACAATAATAATAGCAATGCAAATTTCAGTAGCCTATATAGAGCCTTGATTTTCTAAGTTCGCGGTGAATTTCTCTGTAAACGGCTGTGATTTTCTGAGCACACTAAAGGCAAAAGACATTTAGCCTACATGTGGCTATTCAAATCCAATTATATTTTCAACATGTCGTCGAAAGACCTAGTCTCTCATAACACATGAATACATTGCTGTATATGCCTCGATCTTATACCTTATTCAGAGACATCCTATACAGAACAAGTCGGCCACGGCCTACTACTTCGCAGTCGCTGCAGCCTGTTCTTCGAAACCAACATTGAGCGAATCTATCTCGAATTAGCAGTGTCTTATTCGCGTAGCCAAACAACTCAAAATATCCCCGGCTTCAATGGCTTCAACGGCGTCTGCAAATATTCATCGAGGAAGACGAGAAGAGAGGTTCCAAACAGAGGATATGCAAACATCCGTCTTCGCACTACGATCCTTTTGTAATCCATGCGACGCAGACGAAGAATTACGGCGGGAAAAAGGCAAAAATCCGACGCCTCTGAAGTGGAAGACTTTGCAGGAAAAGCTCAGAACAATATCTGGTTAGATACGTCTGCTGAATATTGATAGGTACGACCCGATATAGATAGGATTGTATGCATGTATGTGTGTGTATGTATGTATGTATGGATGTATGTGTGTAGGCCTATGTGTGCATGCATGTATGTGCGTTAGTGTGTGTGTATGTTTGTATGTATGAATATATGTATGTATGTATGTATGTATGTAGGCCTTATGCATGTATGCATGTATGTACGTGTGTATGCATACATGCATGAATGTATGTATGTATACATGTACTTGGACTTTTACAGAGCACATGTTCGGTTGCTAGGAGAACAGAGCGACACACTGTTAAACGGTGGGCCGTGCTTAGGTACTTATGCTGATAAATCATTCAATATAGGTATAACACAGGTAGCTTAAGCGAAGCGGAGTGCCTGCTATATGCAAGCGTGTTTTTGTAAACACGTGAGCGATAATATAGGATCCTTAAAGTGTTTGCTGACCTGTTTTGGCATTCTCGAGAAATCTCGTCTTGTGACTTAATTACGGGCGTTAATCAAACCACTTCCTTTTCGGTTCAGAGAGATTTAGAAAAAACATAAGGCGCCTGAAACAATGAACAAGGATGAAGATATAGGCCTATACGATGGAAAGGGAATAGAAAAAGAAAGCATAGATGGAAAATAACGTGGGAATAAAACAGTAAATTGGGAAAATCGTCATCAAATATTCGTTTAATATAAATTCAGGTTGACAATACCGCAAACTGAAACAGATAATCATATGATAGAGTTCGGTTAGTTCTAGGTTGACAGGCCATGGGGTCAAACAGTCAAGCCCGCCCAGGTGTTATTCAATATTGTCAATAAATGTTTTTGTACAGAAGTCGTGATATAAAATAAGAGAATCAATCTACAACGTAAGCAAAACATTTCCAAATTTCAACGCTTAAAAGTTTGGCGCCGTGCCACGGCTTATTCATAAGAGCTGCGACAGGTGAGAGTTACTGTAGAAAGCACAGGCTTCTGTTGCTGGGGAGAGGAAGTAGGTTTGACGGTAGATTCGTTATCGTAGTCGTAATCTGGAAATTCCTTCATTGCCCAAAGTCACGGGAACCAGCTTATTCACAGGCGCTTAGTCAAAACATAATTGATAGGCGGGGGAGTGACTCGACTCCAGGTCAAGATCCTATGGGATCAGGCAGATTGGGGCTTATGTTGAGAGAAATGGAAGAGGGAGAAGTTTTAGATGAATGGGAGTCAGGAAGTGCAACGAAAATGAAAAGGAAGAGTCTCCACAAACCAAGCATATGGTCTTAAACTCTCGCTTCACCGAGAATGGTCTTAAGCCACCGATACGTTGACTTAGGTTGTCTATCATTTATGGGATTTGTCACGACCCGCTCCAAAAAAATAATGGTTTTAACTAAATGTATACGATATTGCTTGAACCGACCATCAATCTATGGCTTATGCATTGTAGTAGATGTGTCATGGAAGTCTGTAGAATAGAGCACAATAAAATAGAGTACCATAGAATAGAATTGAATAGATAAGTTGAGATTAAGCGAGATGAAAATCAACCAAAGAAACGCGAGGACGTTGTTGTTTTACCCATTGCTTCAGAAATTATATTCTGACTTTACTTTACACTCTGTTAACAAAGTCAATTATCTGCAATATAAAATTGCTCAATGTACAGCTAATCTAAGATAATTATTAGTATTATGACCATTTCAACGCACTCAGAGGCACACAGAAATGCGATGCAATGACCTACTGCTCCTCACTAACTCCTCTGGTAGGGCCTTTAATGCCATATCATCTGTCACCTACTTTGCAGTCCTGATAATGATGATGATGATGAGTTCTCTGCCCGAAGGCAGGTCCATTGGTGTTTTATGCCACCCGGGGATGAGTGAGGTGGTTTCCCACTGCCTTCCTCACAGACAATTATTATGGGTCAGCAATTTGTCCAGGGTCGCTATGCAGTGGCTTGAGGTAGATTCGAACCTGCGATCCTTCGGTTACAAGGCATAGAACATACTGCTATACCACCGCGTCCTGCAGTCGTCTCTCTTCATAAACGCTTTGTCCATGTAAATTCGCTATGGTGCACTTCATAGCTACATCACTTGTTTTTTGTTCTGATGTTTTCCCCACCTAATTTGCACATTTGACACCAAATTGGCTCTTGATAAAGGATGCTCTCCTTCATGGTTTAACCCTGAAACCTGACAACGATAGCAACAGACTGAAAAATTTAAAATCTGCCTCTGTAACGTCTCGGCTTAAAAACCTGACCTTGAATCAACAGTCTGTCAAATTTTAAACCTGTCTAAGTCACGACTTTACTCAAGAAACATGACCTAGAGATCAACAACCGGTCAAATTTCAGACCCATCTCCAACTGCAATAATATTTCTAATATTTCTGAACGTATCTTCCTTTCACGGACTAAGTAACATAGTATGTTCTGTGACTTGCAACCGGAGGGTCGCAGGTTCGAATCTACCTCAAGCCACTGCGTAGCCTAGACAAGTTGCTCACCCACATTTTATCTGTGACTGTGAGGAAGGCAACGGTAAACCACCTCACTTATCAGATCCCCAGGTGGCATTCTTACCAACCAGCTTACCGTTAAATCAACGCTAGAAAACAGCTCACAATAATGATCATTCGGATTTATTAGCAGCTTCCACGGCGCCAGTACTAATAGCTCACCAAAACCCAGCATCGGGCTGTCGCTGTAGTGGGTCCCTCAATATGGAATGACCTTCCCATTGCAATTCGTAGCAGGATTCTGGAGGGGATTTCACTGGCATCTCTCCGCTGCTTAAAGACCTTTCTCTTTTCTCGGGTCTGTCACGCTGAGAGCGCTTCTGAATATCTCTGCTGTGAGAAGCGCTTTACAAATGTTCAGATTAGATTAGATTCGATTAGATTAGATTAGATTAGATTAGATTAGATTAGAAGCTGCAAAGCCTAGCCGAATAAGAATTAAACTGGTCCTTCGGAATTATAAGATTCTTATACAGCGAGCGCTCGTATACCTGCCTTCAAGTCTTCAACCACCAGTCTCTGTTTACCCTCTCCCTGCAACATACGATGCCAGGCAAGTGTTTAGAGACCTTTGTCAGCAAACAGTATCGGCTTAAACTAATCGCCATAACGATTTCGGTGAATAGGTTCTGTTTTTAGCGTTCCTTTCCATCCAATTGGCACTTCGAAGCGCTTTATTTAGCTCCAGTATCCACTGATGCCATCTATCAGCCGTCACCAAAGGACTCGAGTGCCTCCGTAAAGTTAATCGCTGGCATCATGAATTTCCATCATGTGCTTATACGTGGAGGCTGCTGTCACAAAATCCCCGGCGTATAATATATGCAGCGCTGTATATAGAAATGCTCAGACACATTCTACAGAGGACTTCACCCACACATGTGTACATGCAGGTGCACATACAGATGTAGATGCATACATACATACATACATGTATATGCGCATACAAAACATACATACATAAATACATAAATGCATATACATACATACAGACATGTACATACATAGGTACATACATGTACATACATACACACATGCATGCACACATACATACATACATACATACATACATACATACATACATACATACATACATTCATACATACATACATACATACATACATACATACATACATATATACATACATACATGTATACATCGATTCCTGCATGTCTGCATGCAACCGTACATACATATGTGTCCAGGGTCGCTACGCAGTGACTTGAGGTAGATTCGAACCTGCGACCCTCCGGTTACAAGCAACAGAACATACCGCTATACCACTGCGCCCTGCAGTCGTCTCTCTTCATAAACGCTTTGTCCTTGTAAATCCGCCATGGCGGACTTCATAGCTACATCACTTGTTTTTTGTTCTGATGTTTTCTCCCACCTAATTGTAAATTTGACACCAAATTGTCTCTTGATAAAGGGTAGTCTCCTTCATGCTTTAACCCTGAAACCTGACAACGATAGCAACAGACTGAAAAATTTAAAATCTGCCTCTGTAACGTCTCGGCTTAAAAACCTGACCTTGAATCAACAGCCTGTCAAATTTTAAACCTGTCTAAGTCACGACTTTACTCAAGAAACATGACCTAGAGATCAACAACCGGTCAGATTTCAGACCCATCTCCAACTGCAATAATATTTCAAATATTTCTGAACGTCTCTTCCTTTCACGGACTAAGTAACTTGGTATGTTCTGTGACTTGCAACCGGAGGGTCGCAGATTCGAATCTACCTCAAGCCACTCAAGCCTAGACAAGTTGCTCACCCACATTTTATCTGTGAGGAAGGCAACGGTAAACCACCTCACTTATCTGATCCCCAGGTGGCATTCCTTACCAACCAGCTTACCGTTAAATCAACGCTAGAAAACAGCTCACAATAATGATCATTCGGATTTATTAGCAGCTTCCACGGCGCCCCCAGTACTAATAGCGCACCAAAACCCAGCATCGGGCTTTCGCTGTAGTGGGTCCCTCAATATGGAATGACCTTCCCATTGCAATTCGTAGCAGGATTCTGGAGGGGATTTCACTGGCATCTCTCCGCTGCTTAAAGACCTTTCTCTTTTCTCGGGCCTGTCACGCTGAGAGCGCTTCTAAATAGCTCTGCTGTAAGAAGCGCTTTACAAATGTTCAGATTAGATTAGAATAGAAGCTGCAAAGCCTAGCCGAATAAAAATTAAACTTTTCCCTCGGAATTATAAGATTCTTATACAGCGAGCGCTCGTATACCTGCCTTCATCCACCAGTCTCTGTTTACCCTCTCCCTGCAACATTCGATGCCAGGCAAGTGTTTAGAGACCTTTGTCAGCAAACAGTATCGGCTTAGACTAATCGCCATAACGATTTCGGTGAATAGGTTCTGTTTTTAGCGTCCCTTTCCCTCCAATTGGCACTTCGAAGCGCTTTATTTAGCTCCAGTATCCACTGATGCCATCTATCAGCCGTCACCAAAGGACTCGAGTGCCTCCGTAAAGTTAATCGCTGGCATCATGAATTTCCATCATGTCCTTATACGTGGAGGCTGCTGTTGCAAAATCCTCGACGTATAATAATATGCAGCGCTGTATATAGAAATGCTCAGACACATTTTGTACAGAGGCCTTCGTGCACACATACATGCATGCAGGTAAACATGCATGCATACATGAATACATACATAAATACATACATACATACATACATACATACATACATGCATACATACATACATACATACATACATACATACATACATACAGACATGTACATACATAGGTACATACATACATAAACACATGCATGCACACATACATACATACATACATACATACATACATACATGCATATACATACATACAGACATGTACATACATAGGTACATACATACATACACACATGCATGCACACATACATACATACATACATACATACATACATAAATGCATATACATACATACAGACATGTACATACATACATACATACATACATACATACATACATACATACATACATACATACATACATACATACATACATACATACATACATACATACATACAGACATACATACATACATACATACATACATACATACAGACATGTACATACATACATACATACATGCATATACATACATACAGACATGTACATACATAGGTACATACATACATAAACACATGCATGCACACATACATACATACATACATACATACATACATACATGCATATACATACATACAGACATGTACATACATACATACATACATACATACATACATACATACATACATACATACATACATACATACATACATACATACATACATACATACATACATACAGACATACATACATACATACATACATACATACATACAGACATGTACATACATACATACATACATGCATATACATACATACAGACATGTACATACATAGGTACATACATACATAAACACATGCATGCACACATACATACATACATACATACATACATACATACATGCATATACATACATACAGACATGTACATACATACATACATACATACATACATACATACATACATACATACATACATACATACATACATATATACATACATACATGTATACATCGATTCCTGCATGCCCGCATGCAACTGTTCATACATATGTGAACACATTATGTATACATTACATACATATATTCAAGCATGGTGCGTCATCGGTTGATGTTTCATGCATTAGACACCGTCGCAATATAGAATTAATTAATTAATTAATTAGTAATACAACTGCAACAATAATAATAATACATGCATAACCATACGTACATAGATACACACGGGCACGAATTCATGCATATGTATTCATATACATAGACCTGCAAAAACATATACACATATAATACTAAACTACTTTCAAGACATGATGAGAGGACTTCTCGCCACTGTCCGTACCCTGGTGGTGCCACACCCAATGCTGGATAAAGAAGATAGGGACGCCCATATCTGCTTAGCTAAACGAAGATACTGGTTGAAGAGGATAGCTGTCCTAACGTGCGGCTCTATGGCTTAGTTGGTAAAGCGTCTGCCTCGTAAGCAGAAGATCGTGGGTTCGATTCCCACTGGAGCCTTTTTTATCAGTCTGAAAGTCAACAGATGACATTTTGCATTCTGATACGAGACTATGATGTCATACGTCTGAATTAAAATCACGGCGGTAATTGATTCAAGAACATCCGTACGCATTGCCGTCAAATGGCTGGCATCAGGAACTGATGATGATAATGATGATTATAATGCATGCGCTCCGCTACGTCCCACTCTAGGTGCTTTGCCCGTGTTGGCCCATCAGCTTGGAACTCTCTTCCCCAGTCTCTTCGCCTTGAGTTACTACCCCTCTCACCTTCCGAGTCCCGGAGACGCCTTAAGACTTTCCTATTCGCTGGTGCAGGCAATGATGCAGGTTGAGAGCGCTGCTGATTTCTGAGCGGCGCTATATAAATGTTCTGTTACAATTACAATTACAATGCAGATGATAATAGCGATGATGATGATGATGATGATGATGATGATGATGATGATGATGATGATGATAATAATGCTGATTGACGGTGATGACGTTAAACCTCAAATCAATGGTTTTGGCGCTGATTCCCAGGACTGCGATCAGTTCCGTATACAACAGCCTGTTACTTGTAACTGTATTTACATGTACTACAACCTCCATAGCAGTACTGTCCAACTTTTTTGTCACCGCGGGCCACCAGAGAAGTTATTTTTGAAGCCGAGGGCCGCACCAGTCAACTCAAAAGCAACGACTAAAATTTATTAAAAATTAGTAACTGTATTAAATTAATTATGGAGTTATCATAATGAATGCGCCGTGGGAACTGGATTTTGTGCTCACATTGTCAAACAATAAACCAAGTTACGAACAAATAGCTATACAAGTAGGCCAATGACTGTCTTTTACTTCTTTTTTTCAGAAATTGCAAATATTTAGCAAGCTCGGGCGGGCCACTTAGAATCAGCTCGCGGGCCGCATGACTGGTGCGGCCCTCGGTAATGTAATTTGGGTCATCCTTGCGAGAGAGCGTGAAGTTGTGTGGTCGTGGCCGGAGAAGATAACGGTTTTGTAACAACACAAAGAATGCCCATATACTCAAAGTCACCATAATTATCGTATCGTATCGAATCGTATTTAAGTATTTGTAAAGCGCCTCTCGTAGGGTGAACTGTTCAGAAGCGCTCCCAGTGTGCTAAGCCCTGCGAAAATAAACAAGTTTTCAGACAAGCGAAGGAAGAAGAGAGACTGCCAGAGAGAATTTTAGAGCGAACAGAAGGAGAAAGAGCATTCCAAAGAGAGGGACCAATAATATTGAAGCAAAGGAACGAGCCTGAGTATTAAAATACTGCTCTTTTTCTACCCTATTCAAACTACTATATTACGTTACATTCAGACCAGCATCTACAGATTTTATGGAAGCGTTCATCTTGAACGACGTCTTCACTCTTCAGAGACCATCTTTGCAAGTTCCGTGAACTGATGAGACACGCCCAGGCACAAGAGATTGACACCAGAGTTGCATTCTGTATAACTTCTGTATGAATTCTTGCACCGCTGAAAGACCCCATGGACAGAACCACGTAATGAAAGAATTTTCTCATTTCGTTCCCTTACGGGTGATCCCTTACTGCCAATCAATACGTTGTGCATCTAACCCTCAGGGCTTCCTGAAATAATAAATGAATTAATCGATATTTCAATCAATAAACCGATCGTTTTATGGATAAGTTAATCGATCAAGCACTCAATGTGATTGATAGATCAGTAAATGAATCAATCAGTCAGTCCTTCAGTCAGTCAGAATCAGGTAATCAGTCAATCAAAAATCGATCAATACAACAGTCAAATAATCAGTCAGAACCCGAAGTCTCTCCGGGTGTTATTTGCGCCTCTTCCTCTTCTTGTATCGGAATCAAAACATCGGCCGATAGCAGGACAGAAGACTGTGTCCGTTCAATTATCGCTCGATAGCATTCCTTCCTAACCTAATCCATTTCCAAATGTTGATCGTAGACTATCATTTAGGCCGCCTGAACCAACCGCCGCCTAATCTCTCAGATCTTATTTGTCGTCTTTCTCCTAACCGAGAAATCCTTCCTTGTATAAGTCTTATACATGTAGATGGTTGGATCCTTCTGGATGTTCAACAGACTCTTACTGCACAAATCTAGACTATCGTTCGGATGCCACTGCATGCCCCAAGGTGACTTCTTTGATTATTGTTATTAATTAAATTTATAACGCGCGCACTGTCGTACCGAAATGTGACAGTGAATCTGAGGCGCGGATAGGCACCCGCCAGGAGAAGATGCAGTTCGATATCCAGGTGCTTGAAAGCCAATGAGAAATAGTGAGTTTTGAGCCGTGTTTTGAAGAAAGGAAGTGAATTTGAGCTACGACGAGAGAGTGGCAGTCGATTCCATTCATTGGGAGCAAAGGCATAGAATGCACACGAATCACTGTAGTGTACTCGACTTTCCTAATGCTTCCTTTGTTACTTTTGAGCTTGATCTAGGTGTGAAATTGACCTTTCCTGAGCATGTACAGTAAAGATACCAGGTAGAAATGCTTTATTATCTGTGCTTGATCTGCACTATGTGCCACTCGCTCTCTTATAAGGCTTTTTCTACCCTGCTGCATGCATTCATATTATATACGGTACTCTTATCGATATGAGATATGATATAATGCCATCCGCGCAGGCCTTTCTTTTTCGCATTAGCCAATCTTAATCCGCTCTAAAGCCTCTGCTCTTTTCATCGGTAGGATTCAAAACCTCGGTCATATTTCTAGTTATATTGCACTGGATGAACTGCATTGGTTGCTTTTACGATGGTGTGTTTCAAACCCTCTTGCTGATGCGTTTGGCCTAATTGCTTGGCCAGTTGCTCCATGCTATCATAGGTAGCCATATATTTCAGAATTATTTGAACATGGCCGAGAGCTCATGAAACTACAATTCTTTGGGCTTTTTTTTAGCTTTGGGCTAAAAATACGACACTGTTTGTGGGCCACACACGCAGACATTAGCTATGGATTGGAAGTTTATAGGGCAAGTTTTCAAAATTGGTATTTTTTGTTGACACGTTTCGCCACATCAGTCTCCCGAGACTCTGATATAACCAGATATGGGACTTAAAGACAAAAAGTCAGAATGACAGACAGACAGACCTACAGGCATGAAACAAGACAAGTACAGATATATAGACAGGCGGAACCAGGAACAGAAAGACAGACAAACTGACACAGAGATAGAAAGATAGGGTGGTAAAGGAAACGACAGAGATACAGACGGACAGACATATATGCAGACAGACAGACAGACAGACAGACGGACGGACGGACGGCTGATGGGAACATGGGTGTACGGACAGACTACAGAAGACAGATAGACAGACAGACAAACAGACAGACAGCAGACAGACAGACATAGGCCTACATGCAGAGTGAGAGAGGCAGAGTGGTTGGATTGTGGAAGAGAATGTTGCTTCGATCTAAACAACATGTCCGTGCCATCAATAATGCATTGCTGATCATTAGGAGCAGTGGACGGTGTTAATGTGTCCAAAGAGCACAACAAAAACTACCACTTCAGATCATGTGATGATGATGATGATCAATGATGAAGCCATTGACGACGACGAAAACAGTCCACGAACTGATCCCATATATGATGACATCAAATGTGCTGTCGTCATCATCATCGTCGTCGTTGTCATCATCGCTGTCATAATCATCCTCATCCTCATTATCGTGATTTTTTCATTGTCGGTATCACTGCCGTAGCCTTGTGAGTTACTTAAAATGAGCTATGTTAAGTGTTCTCATGCATATATACATACAAACATAGTTACATACATACATACATACATACATACATACATACATACATGCATACATACACGTACATACATACATACATACATACATACATACATACATACATACATACATACATACATACATACATACATACATACTTACATACTTACATACTTACATACTTACATATATAAATAAATACATACATGCATACATTACATACATACATACAATGAAAAACCTTCATCGTCATCGCAATCTGGCTGCTTATAATAATTATTATTAGTATTTTATTTATCTTACGATTCAAACAGATTATCGAGAGCGTTGTTCTGGAAATGACTTTTCTCATGTGATCCGGATTTTTAAAAATACTTGAGACGAGGACCTACAGTTCGCACGACAACATTAACTACTACTACTACTACTACTACTGCTGCTGCTGCTGCTGCTACGATTACTACTACTAACACTAATACCATCATCACCACTGCTACTACTACAATAACTATCAATATTACTAGTGCTACTACTACTACTACTACTACTACTACTACTACTACTACTACTACTACTACTACTACTACTACTACTACTACTACTACTACTACTACTACTACTACTACTACTACTACTACTACTACTACTACTACTACTACTACTACTACTACTACTACTACTACTACTACTACTACTACTACTACTACTTTTGCTACTATAACAGTTATCATCATCATCGTCGTCGTCGTCGTCGTAGTCGTCATCATCAGCAGCATGAGCGTGTTTGTGCGCTATGTTACTCCTGCTGTTTTTAAGCGCGCAGTGGATGGCGTGTTGTGGATATATGCAAGGCCT
>JACEVL010000544.1:360000-412500 GCA_020284085.1 Aporrectodea caliginosa | reverse complement strand
AACAACCTTCAAGTAATAATATTCTTTGCGCATAATTTGACACCGGCCAAAATAATATGGTTTACTGAGTCGAGTATGGTCTGAACTTAAGTGGAAACTGGAATCCCGCTGGAAATGGAATATAAGGAGGCAATGGAATGGTTGATTCGGGGAAGGTAGAGAGTAACAAGAATGCGACATACATTGGATGGAACCGAATTATTTTGGTCGGTGACAAATTTGCGTAAAGAGTTACTTGAAGGTTCTTGTAATTCGTTCAATCAATACAACAATATGTCGTTTGATAATTAAAGAAG
The DNA here is from genome assembly GCA_020284085.1 of Aporrectodea caliginosa. Lineage (NCBI taxonomy): Eukaryota > Metazoa > Annelida > Clitellata > Crassiclitellata > Lumbricidae > Aporrectodea > Aporrectodea caliginosa. The sequence continues at coordinate 412,204 of JACEVL010000544.1, read as the reverse complement.
CGACACAAAACAGAGAAAGAAATATGGAAGGTATTAAGATATAAAGGAATTAAGGAAAGAAGGAAGGATTGGCTAACGAAAGGAATTAAAGAAGCAAGGAAAGAAGAAAGGAATTAAGAAAGTCAGTATTGAGTGAAGGAAACAATATAGGAATTGTGGAACACTGAAGGAGGGTAATGAAGAATGGATGGATAAAATAAAGAAATTAAAGAGGGAAAGAAGCAATGAAGCTTGGATCAAAGAAAACAATTAAGAAAGTAAAGAAATAGAAAATAAATGAAAGAAGCGAAGGAATGAACGTATACGCCTACGAACGCACGAACAGAGAATTGATGGATAATTGAAAGGCATTAAGAAGAATGGAAGGCAGGCAGAGGAGAAGAAAAGACGAACAGAAGGAGAAGAATCGAAGGCAAACGAATGGATATCGGAATCTTTCTTGTAGAAGCGACGAAACGTGAAGAGACTCCCGAAAAGTGGCCGCGCTACATCTATCTGCTCGACATATAAATTCCGAGATGAAATTCACGACTTACCTTCGCAGGTCGATGGACGTCGCCTCGTTGCGTCCATTGGCCAAATCTTGTACCACACGCCGACCGAAGAGGAAGAAGAAGAATGCCCCACCGACAAAAATAAATCACGGTCCCCTCTCTTACTCACTCACCAGACCACAGAACGAAAGACGGACGGACGGATGCTTTCAATTTTCGTCGGTCTCAGGGGCTTCTGACGAAGGCAGCCAAAGATGCAGTTACTCCGTCTGGGCGAGGAGGTAGAGTGGCCGGCTGCCGTTGGTTGCTGATGCTTGCGGCTCTCAGCGTCGTGCATCGTCCATGGATGACGGTCTTCGTTGGTGGTGCGGGCGATTGGAGGGATGGATTGAGCGGGTGAGACAGGGACGGGAGGATGTAGAGGGGATAAAGCTGTCCCCCGTCTGTGAGTATTTATTCATCGCACAGGAGGAGGCTGAGCTGTGTCTCGTTCGCCCGTCAACAATAACACAGACGTCGGCGTTACTAGGGGAGGAGGAGGAGGAAGGAAGGAGGACACGGGAGGAAGGATGAGGAGCAGGGAAAGATTAAGAGGAATAAGAGGATGAGGAGGATGAGGATATGGATAACGGAAGGATCAGGTAAATTGGAAGAAGTAGGAGGAGGAGAGGAGTAGGAGGAAGAGGAAGAGGAGGCAGAGGAAGAGGAGGAAGAGGGGAGGATGAGTAGGAGAAAGAGGAGGAGGAGGATCACGGAAAGATCAGGAAGAGTGGAAGAAAACGTAGGAGGACGAATTGAAGTAGGAGGAGGAGAGGAGGAGGAGGAAGAGGAAGAGAAGGAGAAGGAGGAGGAAGAGGAGTAGGAATTAGAGGAAGAGGACAGCGAAGGTAGAAAGAAGATTAGGAGGATAAAGGAAAACTAAGAGGAGGAGGAGGATGAGTATAGGGAGGAGGTTTAATGAAGGATCAGGAGGAGGACTAGAAACAGGAGGAGGAGGGGAGGAGGAGGAGGAGGTGTAAGACAAGGGAGAGAATGAGAAATAGTAGACGAATGACTAAGGAAGGAGTAAGGAAGCAGAGTGAGAAGTTGGAGAATGAGAAGGAGCAGTAGGAACAAGAAGAGAAAGAAGAGGCTGAAGATAAAACCAGGAGCCCTAAAAACAGGAGTACGGGGGGGGGGAGTAAATAAAGGGAGTAGAAAGAAGGAAAACGGGGAGGAGTAGAAGGAGGACGATGGAGAGGGAAGAGAAGGGAACGAGTGGGGGAAGAAGAAGTAGAAGGATCATGGATGAGCAGCTGGATGACAAATAGGAAGAGGATTAATATGGGCGAATGAAGGCATGAAGATAAGCGCATGAAGGTAGTTGAGTAAAGGTAGGCGAGGAGGGGAGCAGGAGTAGGAAGAAGAATATGTGGAGAAGGGGAAGGAGGGTCAGGAGAAGGAGGAGGAGGATGAAAATGAGGAAGAATAAATGGTTCATGAGGAGGATGAGGAGGAATAGGAGGGGCGACGAAGGAAGAAGAAGATGGAGTAGAAGATGTATGAGGAGGAAAGGTATTAAGAGAAGAGTGAAAATACAAGGAGGATGAAGTACGGACAAAAAACATGGACAAAAAATCAAGGACAAAACCAAGGATAAGGGCAAGGACAACAAGAAGGACTAAAAGCACGGACAAAACGTTAGTACAAAAAGCAAGGACAAAAGCAAGGACTTGATTAGGAGTAAGGACGTGAAGGAAGAAGAGGAAGAAGCAGAGAAGGAGTAAGCAGAGGAGGAGAAGAAAAAGAAGACGGATGGAGAAGATATGGATGATGGAGAAGGAAGAAGAGATGAGAGGCGACGAGGAGTTAGGAGAGGGAGGAGAAGGGTGCTTCAGAGTCCGCAGCATGCAGCTTAGCACGCAACCTCGATAACTAGCTTCATAAGAGATGCTCGTTAGATTCAACAGCAAAGCTGGACAACTGCGATGCAGTCACCCGTCGACAAGGAAACCAAGATGATGACGACGACGATGATGACGATGATGATCATTGGTGATTATGATAATAACGATGATGAATACTGGTGATGATGATTATGATGATGATCATTGGTGATTATGATAATAACGATGATGATTACTGGTGATGATGACGATGATCATTGGTGATTATGATAATAACGATGATGATTACTGGTGATGATGACGATGATCATTGGTGATTATGATAATAACGATGATGATTACTGGTGATGATGACGATGATCATTGGTGATTATGATAATAACGATGATGATTACTGGTGATGATGACGATGATCATTGGTGATTATGATAATAACGATGATGATTACTGGTGATGATGACGATGATCATTGGTGATTATGATAATAACGATGATGATTACTGGTGATGATGACGATGATCATTGGTGATTATGATAATAACGATGATGATTTCTGGTGATGATGACGATGATCATTGGTGATTATGATAATAACGATGATGATTACTGGTGATGATGATGATGATGATGATCATTGGTGATTATGATAATAACGATGATGATTACTGGTGATGATGATGATGATGATGATCATTGGTGATTATGATAATAACGATGATGATTACTGGTGATGATGATGATGATGATGATCATTGGTGATTATGATAATAACGATGATGATTACTGGTGATGATGACGATGATGATGATCGATGATGATGACGACAATGATTATGACACTGTCCAACTGATGATGGAGTAAGTAGTAATGATATATATAATTATTCGTTTAATGTATTGCAGGCTGTCTGTTCTGTTAGTAGTTAAGATTTATGTCTTCTGTCATTTAATTGTGTTCTTGTGAATTGTTTCAATTGCATAACATGTACACGTACAGCGCAGTGCGTTTGTCAGGCGCTTGATTAAAGAAAAGATATTATTATTATTATTATTATTATTATTATTATTATTATTATTATTATTATTATTATTATTATTATTATTATTATTATTATTATTATTATTATTATTATTATTATTATTATTACTAAGCTTATTAAATCAGGTTGACAAGCCGCAACACGGTTACAAGGTAAAGTGATATGAGATTAGTAATGTAGAATTCTGTAGGTTATTGTTCGTTCAGGGGTTATTGACTTAATAACGACGGTTGGCAATTAACGTTGAAGATGATTTGGTATTTAACATTATGTGTATGGACCCGTCTACGCCTTCAGAGATTCTAGTTTGTATGTAAGACTTATGTATGAGCACTTGTTATAGCGCCCCTTCAAGATTTATACTCAGAGGCGCTCCCGACTACAGAGCGGACACTGAATCGGAGTTTCACGCCGAAGCGCATGAGCAATTATTGCGAGTGAAGGACTTGCCCAGGGTCCTACGCGGCGGTTTGAGGTGGATTCGAACCCGCAACCCTCCGGCTGCAAGGCACCGAACATACCCCTACACCACCGCGCCTCAGTTTGTGCAATAATAGCATCGTCATCGTCATTATACCTCTTAGGAGCGTTAAATATTTTCTCTGAATGAATGAATGATAGGGTACAATGGCCCATACCTGCGTCCACTTCTTATATATAGACGATATCAAATGTCCTTATTGGGCATAGGGCGTTTAGTCCTATATTAATAATATAATAATAATATCTTTTCTTTAATTTAGCGCCTGACAAACGCACTGCGCTGTACATTTACATGTTATGCAATTGAAACAATCTTAACTAGGCCTACTAACAGAACAGACAGCCTGTAATACACAAACGGAATCATCTCACAAGGTATAGACCTACATTCATGATATAATTAGAGCTTTGCTTTATCTCGTTAATCCTGTTGAAATCCAGAGTTTCAGAACCGAGTGATGGGATTGCCATGTTTTCGTGCGTGTAAGTAAGTAAATGAGACGCGTGTGACTGTGGCGCCGCCAAACGGAAGAGTTGGCTAATTAGGAACCTCTCCAGTGACGCGGAATTTCCCTTTAGTATCCGGTGATGACGTGGATCCAAGCTGTAGACACGCACGGCCAACGACAGTCAACGTCTCAAGATTGTGGCCTTGTGTAGTCTCGTGTGATAATTACTGGTACAAGCAGGCACCATTGCACCCTAGTCACTAAGACACAGTGGCTGACGCCACTAGTTTCGGCCGCTCGATTTGTATAGCGCCTCTCTTATCTGTAGTTTAAACCACCGTTTGAGTGCATGCGTTCAATGCGGATAGAGCACAGATATTGAGTTTCTTATCAAACAATTCCGCTTATACTGTAGGTTTTAATGATAATTTTAATGATGATCATGATGATCATGATGATATGATGACGATGACGATGACGATGACGATAATAATAATAATAATAATAATAATAATAATAATAATAATAATAATAATAATAATAATAATAATAATAATAATAATAATAATAATAATAATAATAATAATAATAATAATAATAATAATGATAATAATAATAATATGGCCTTTTCCTGATCAACCTCCTCGGCTATCGCCTTGCTCAAAAATCGGGAGATAACCGAGAGACTACATGTATTTTTCTCCTTCAGCGCTAATCCATAACAGTCGCTTTTGTAGCATCTTTTCCACCGATAAAGCCATCTGCGAAGTCTAGACACTCCAGACCAACGCCCACTTAATTTCTGCAATTCTGCGGAATCAAATGTGCCTGAGGGAAAATAAAGATGACAATAATCACAATAATAGTAGTAATAATGACAATGATGATGATGATGATGATGATGATGATGATGATGATGATGATGATGATGATGATGATGATGATGATGATGATGATGATGATGATGATGATGATGATGATGATGATGATGAAAGTGAAAACAACAACAAGAATAAGAAAATAATAATAATGGTTCTACCGGTTATTGCTGTCTTTTTAAACTGCACTCGATAGTCTTCATCGAGCGCTTCAGCGCCGTCACTTTTCGCGGTAGGCCTACTTTCGCTAATCCGGATTTAGAAGAGATGTAACCGTTCCAGATACTCATTTTTCTGTCTTCGGACAATTTTTCAATACCTGAGGGATTATTCCTACCTCAATTCCCAAGAAATAATAATATTGCTTATGACAAGGAAAATTAGGATTATTATTAATATTATTTATAATTTGTTTAGCCCCGAGGTAGGTTACATATGATCCATCAGAAACAACACTTTTATGGAGAATATGATAAAATTCTGGGACGAAAGAACTCGTTAAGTTCTGACGAGAAAGGTGGTTTGGAAGGCAATGGCGTTATTATCAGCATTTTTTAATCACTATTATTTTTTATAATTGTTGCTGTTTTTGTTATTGTTATTATTATTATTATTATTATTATTATTATTATTATTATTATTATTATTATTATTATTATTATTATTATTATTATTATTAGTAGTAGTAGTAGTAGTAGTAGTAGTAGTAGTAGTAGTAGTAGTAGTAGTAGTAGTAGTAGTAGTAGTAGTAGTAGTAGTAGTAGTAGTAGTAGTAGTAGTAGTACTAGTAGTAGTAGCAGTAGCAGTAGCATTGTGACAGCAATGTGCCCAGATCGGCGTTCTGACCACATAATTGTCTGATGTCACTAGACATTATTCCTAATCATCATGTGATCCTCTGGTCTGTGACGATGCATTAATACTCTCGATTTTGACGTCACATGTTTCCATTTGGCCTGTCGTCGCTAACCGGCACAAACTGCGCTATATAAATTTTATATAGAGCGATATTATAGGACCAGTGGGCGTTAGTATCCGTCGTCAATAGCAACCGGTTAATTGGAAACGACGAATTCTGGCGAGGAATGGGAGTTAGTGGCTGAATATGGAACGATGTTTGCTGTGAGATACGGGTATGCGTGGGACGCGGTAGCCGAATGGGTCGAACGGTCGCCTTGTAACGCGGAGAGTACGGGTTCGAACCTCCTCTTCTGAGGCGGTTTCTGCGTTGGAATATTGAACAGGTCCTTCACTTACGATTGCTTAGCGCCATCGAATGATGCTTGATCAATTGTATGGTCGAGTCTGACACAATGTCATACGGACCGTGTAGCAGGGTGCTTTCGTCTCTGCGGAGGGCGACCGACGAGGGCCATTGGAATGACCTCGACCATTAGTCACCGGTGGCTCTTCAATCTACCGACCGACACACGACGAATGCCTTTTCTGCGTACCACTCGTGTCATGACGACTGGCCCCACTTGCCTTATCTTCCACCAGTGAGGGACTGCATCGTGTGTGCGAACGCTGTCACCTGTCATCGCTCTACTCTATCGGCGCAACTTGGTCCAGATACTCTGACCATCCATGCCATCTTCAACTGTCAACGGGAATCCGTTGGTTGGTTCCTCGTGTGTGCGTGGGCCTGCCAATGATGACTCTTTCAGCCTACTGTGCATTGTTTTGCCAACTGATGTAATATTTGCTGTGAGATACGGGTATGTCCATTCTTTTGTCACTATCAGACTTGACTTCTGCTGCTCTCTCTATGTTGGCCTCCCGGCTGCCCGACTGAGCTGTCTGGTTCGCGTCTGACGCTCTGCAGCCCGCCTTATTGGCCGCATACCAAAATTCGACCACATCTCTAGTTACATGCGCGACATTCTTCACTGGCTCCCGCTTAGGCAGCGTATCGAATATAGGGTAGCTGCCTTAGTTTGGCGCTGTCTGCTGGGTCTCGCTCCTGCATACCTTATTGAGCTTTGTAGCCCCACCTTTAGTGTTCGAGGCTCGCGCTCCCTCCGTTCAGCTGAACAGGGTCTTCTCTCTGTCCCTTTTGCTCGTACCTCCACCAGGCAGAGCCGTGCCTTCTCTGTGATTGGCCCCTCGACCTGGAATGGCCTACCTCTGACACTCCGCTCCCTTCCTAGAACCCCTTCTCAGTCATTCCTCTCTCAACTAAAAATGATCTTATTTGGCCGCGCTTGGGTTGGGAGCGCCTCTGAGTAGTTCCCTTGAAGAGGCGCTATATAAATTCTAGTAATGAATGAATGAATGAATAACATATTACATCAGTTATTCGTTCTTAATGATATTTAACATCATATGGGCTAGTGCAGAAAGCGCCTCTGAGTAGATATCTTGAAGGGGTGCTACATAAATGTTCAATTACATTACATGACCATTAGATAGTGGTTCATTAGATATTTGTTCAGCGCCATCTTTTGATGCCCAGTGATTCGATAGTGGCGCTTAATAAATACTTAATAAAATAATTTATAATGATAATGAGATCGTAATCGTAATCGTAATCTCCAAACTTCTAAAGCGCCACTTGAGAGAAGTGATGGGAACCACAGCGGAAAGTGGCGTCTCGGCCAAGAAGACGTATGGGACCCTGAAGACAAAATGGCGGCAATAGTGACACTGAGTTCTTAACTGTCGCTCGGGATCATTGTTTTGAAAAAATCCATATTTCACAGGCAGGGAAATTTAATTGGTAGGACCTTGGCGTTATCTGTATAAGTATGAAACGGGTTAGCCTTCTGGCTGTCTGCCTTGACCCTCTGCCTATCGATTCTGTTTTGATCGCGCCTGTTGAAAAGTTGGTTCTCGGGACTTCGTTTTGTGGGCGCTGTATAAATTTCGATATCACGATAACGATTACGATTGCGATTTTCCTCTGACGATTAAACAGTAACTAGTCGAACCGAGAGACATTGTTTGGGGGTGGCGTCTGAATTTAACCACGAAGTCGAACATCGTGCACTGGGATGCTATAGTAAGCTTATGAGAGTTATCAGCCTTTGTGGAGCCAATCGACATATATACCGTGGAGATCTTCTTATCATCTTTTTCGTACACCAACACGAACAGACGATACAGCGTAAACAGCTTATTGATCTGTCAAATTGGATTAGTGTTCTTGTGAACATGCGTGCTGTTACGCTGGGAAACAGCACGCCGCCTCAGTATACAGTTACATTTGCTTCTTATCTTGAGAGGCACTCTCCTAAATGCTTTATATAGATGACTATGTTCACTGCGCTGGTATAGACAGGCGCTATACAAATGGTTTCCGTTCTTGGGCGTTTCTCATGGTCACGACTAGGCTGTCCACCTTTAGCATTTTAACGACGAGAATGTACTAAAATCGACTGAGAAACGAATGCAGCTCGTCGTTAACGTGTTAAGGCTTGTGCTTTGGGATTGCGGCTTTGATTAGAAGCGGGGAGGGGTTTAGGGGTAATGGTAGCACTCTGGCGCGTAGAGGCAACGGACCCGGGATCGCTTCCCCGGGTACTATGGTCGACTCAGCCTTTTAATTCTCTAGGTGGCGTTGAAAAAATTGAGCAGTAGGACGTGATGGGCTGGATCGATGAAAGAAATTCTCTGCTTAAATAGAAGTTGGAATGATGAAAGAAATTCTATGGTTAAATAAAAGCTGGATTTATGAAAGAAATTCTTTGCTTATATAGAAATTGGATTGATTAAAGAAATTCTTTGCTTAAATAGAAGTCGGATTGATGAAAGAAGGTCTCTGCTTCAATAAAAGTTGGAATAATGACAGTTATCATGGATAATGAATGGTAGAGTTACCTTCGGATGTCCGAAGGGAAATGTCCAGGGGGAAATGTCCGGATACCGAATGGCACTAGGCCGCCTTCGCTAGCTGAACTTCTTGTCTGATGTAAGTGGAAGTATTGCATATCTGTATATATCTTCATATTTCACTGCAAATATATGCTTATATTCGCATATATCTGCATGCATATATATATATATATATATATATATATATATATATATATATATATATATATATATATATATACATATATATATATATATAAACTGCATTTTAACAATATGTAAGAATATTTGCAGAGCGCGTTTAATGACCTCTAAGAGCACCTAACCTGAACTTACAGTACTGCGCCGTCGCTGTTCTAGAAAACTGATCGCTGTCTGGACCAGTTGGCTGTTCTCGTGGGCGGTTTCACTTCGACCGAATTCAGCTCAGATTTCGGATTATCCGCGACAGTCGGTAGATGGCTAGTGCAATATTATAGCGGCAGTTTTTACTTTTTTCTGGTTGGGTTAGATTACACAGCTGTCTCGCTGAATTCCCTAGTGTAGTAATGCAGAGAAAGTGTGGACTTTTAGGCTCAACGTCTAATGTTGAGGTCTCGCTCATCGGAAATGTAAGGAGTTGTTTGCAAACTACTCGCAATAAAGCTTGGACAACTGGACATACGCAATATATTGTGCTCATACATACATACATACATACATACATACATACACACATACATACATACATACATACATACATACATACATACATACATACATACATAAATACATACATACATACATACATACATACATACATACATACATACATACATACATACATACATACATACATACATACATACATACATACATACATACATACATACATACATATAGGCTTATACACTAGCGTGGACATACACTAGTGTAGCCTATGTTCAGAATTTCTTTTAAAAAGTCACTTTGTGTAGGAAAATCAGCTCAAAGAAAGACTTGGGCAAACATTTTTAACAGTACATGCGTTTTGTAACTTCGTATTACCCATTGTGACTATACATGTATTTCTTTAGTAATAAATTGTTTATGATATTTTCTGCAAAGCATTGTATAACTTGCCTGCAAGTATCATAGATATTAATAGCTGAGTTATATTTTGATGTCAAACAATGAATATAACATATAACATATGATAAAGAACTGTGATTTTTTAATCTGTGACTATGCATGTATTTCTTTAATAATATTTGATTGCAATGTTTGAAAATTCAAAGTAGAATAGAAATAAATTGTTTATGATATTTCTGCAAAGCATTGTATAGCTTGCCTGCAAGTATCATAGATATTAATAGCTGAGTTATATTATGATGTCAAACAATGAATATCAGTGACATTGTAAAATACTGTTTAGACGCCTTTAAATGGTGTCATTTGTATCGTTATTGACATTTGTTGACATTTATTGACATATTGCTATTTAAGATGAATTCAGTCTGGCAGCTGGTATAATAAAGCATTTACTTAGTTACTTAGGCCTACCCACTTACTACATTTAAATAAGTTACCCAGTGGGCTTAACTTGTGTAACTCTACGAGGTTCTAGCCCTTCGCAATAATATAATTAGTCAACTGTTACCTATTTCGGAGACAGAAATACAATGAGTATTCTAATTGAGATTACATTTGGAATCGTCAAATCGTAGCGCGATTATAATAGTAACTGTTGTCTATCTATCTATGGAATTTATATAGCGCCCCTTCAAGATAACTACTCAGAGGCGCAACTAAAACAACTACTAGAAGAAGTATAACTCATATGTACATAAACTTTAGAAGTCAAAGATTCAATGTCAATGTTCATAAGTAGGTGGCGCATTGAATAACATCTGGCACAGAGACCGAGAGGTACCGAGTTCGAGCCCCCGTTGGGCGGATGTGCTTTGTAGGCTGCTATTAGCGCCGTTGTATTGTAGGCTGTCTGTTCTGTTAGTAGTTAAGATTTAAATTGCATAACATGTAAATGTACAGCGCAGTGCGTTTGTCAGGCGCTTCAATAAAGAAAAGATTATTATTATCATATCAATGAAGACGCACAAAGTATTTTAAAGTACATTCGTCAGATGGCTGTAAGTCAAAGCATCAACATTCCACTGTATTCAGATAAAGAATCTATGTCTACTTTCGACAGATGGTGATAGTACACTCGCCAAACATGTAAATGTACAGCGCAGTGCGTTTGTCAGGCGCTTCAATAAAGAAAAGATTATTATTATTATATCAATGAAGACGCGCAAAGTATTTTAAAGTACATTCGTCAGGTGGCTGTATAGTAAGTCAAAGCATCAACATTTCCACTGTATTCAGATAAAGAATCCATTTCTACTTTCGGCAGATGGCAATAGTACACTCACCATTAGCCAGGAACATTATAAAATTCAAAATGTATTTAATTTATTCGCAAGATGGCGGTAGATAAACGATTCCATTTCAGATCTACTGTATCGCAAAATAGTACAAATCAATGCCAGTTAAGTTCAATGGTTACGAAACCGTGGGCCGACACCAAGAAATCAACCAGGACGCAATAAAACTAGGGCTGGGCATTTAACGCGTTATTAACGCGTTTAATGCGTTAATTAATTAGCGCGATTACATTTTTTAACGCAGTTAACGCGATTGTCACTGTGCCCAATTATTTCTAGAAATGCGCTAAAAAAATTCTTGATAAAACTGTTCAGTTTAAACTTTAAACTTAAAAGTAAACATTAAAAAGTAAAAATAAGTAGTAAAAGCATTGTGTGCTTTTTGTTTATTGACTGCAATCATTGATATAGCGCATTTTCAACGTAATTACTCCGAGTCGGTACAGTAGTTGTACTTGTTATCTTACTTATCTATTGTGATATGCGTTAAAAATTAATCGCGGCGTTAAAAATTTTAATCGTGCGATTAATTTCAATTAAAATTTTTAATCGTTGCCCACCCCTAAATAAAACCCAATAATAACAGGTGTCAATAGAAAACCTGCTTACTAGATCATAGTTGTTAAACATCGTATTATGTAATGAGTCTAGTTGAAAAACTACTTACTAGGTATAACTCTTAGCATTTGCGCTGATTGTTAACAGTAAAATTATCGTAATTCGAAAGCGCCATTCGAATGCCAAGCGCAGGGCACCAGCTTATTCACGAGCGCCGGGGTTGTCAAAAGGGTAGTTTGAAGGAGCACCGGACAGTGGCTTCACCTAGCGAATGCCACTGAAAGTATTGCTCAGGATATACAACGCCAACACAAGCAACGTTCAAAACACCTTTGTGACAAAGCATCATTGTAATGGTAATTAAGACAATTTATATAGCATCGTCGGTAGCAAGCTACTTCTAGAATGCTTTACAGAATTGTCTACTGTCCGCGCAAATACTAAGCTTAATGCTCCGAGTTATGCGATAAGTGCATTTTAAATTTTTTACAAAGAGAAAAGCTTTTGGTTTCCTGAATAGTTGCAAAAGACAGTTCCAGGTACGTGGCCCAGCGAACCGAAACTTCCGAAAGGCCCGATTACCCGTTTTAGTTTTAGTTACTGGCACGAAAAAAATCAGCCGACTTGATGATCGCAGCCCCGACCTACTAAAACAGGAAGAAGTGACATTGAGATTTTGCGTTTTCAGTGAAATCGCAGCGCTTTCTTTCTTATAAGCATTGTTTATTTGCTCAAAGAAGGACAAAAGGAATACGAATTATTTCGATATGGCAGGCACGTCTGTCATTAGGCCTATGTAGAAATTGCAAATGTAATTACGATCGGGTGTACGGATAGGAATGAGAAAGGACGGGCGGACGGGAAAGGTATTTAACCGTATTTTGGAGGGGAAGATTCATCGAGGCTACAGTTAGACTTGAGTTAGTCTATATTTATTGCGAATAGTTTAACCGGGAAGCAGTGGCATTGGGATTTTGTGTTGTTTAATATGGACGAGTCGATGGGGCGCTCGATACTCCGTCAGGAAAATTCAGAAGACCGTTCAAAAGACCCAGAAACACCGGAAAACACCGAAATAACTCGAATAGTGGCATAATCGGCCACATTAGAAGTCCGAACGAAAACAATTATCAAGAAAAATCGTTATGCGACCAACTAATTGATCGAAAATGACGCACTACAGAAATAATCAGCCATATTGACCTCGTCATGTTCGCGGACAGCTGACAAATCGTTACCTGTCTACGCACGTGGATTTCGTGTGCAGACAGCCAACGATTTCGAAGCAAATTCCATGCAGACAAATCACTGTCTAATGTACACACAAGTCGTTTTCATCTGAGGCTTAAAGCCAGAGTAGGATTTTGGACCGCAGATGAAAGTAAAGTGAAGTCTTTCACCTAAAGAGTTTCCTTCATCAGGATGAATTTACTCCATGCACATCGTCAATGTCCGATGTTAATAAATTCGCAGGAATTTCTTTTGATGGTAACGCTTCATTTAAAGATGACGCTTATAAAGTCTGTATTTCAATCGTAATCGTCACGTCTGTAATGTATTCACTATAGATACAAACGTCATAAGCCTTGGTATTCATTTCCGATGTTATTAAATTATGTTAATTATGTTCAGCCGGATCCAGCCAGATCTTAGATCGGGCGCCTCGGATTTCAGATTCGCCACCTAAACTATGAGATCCACCATCTGAACTTTGGGATCTGCCACCTAAAAGAGGAGACCCGTCATCTAAATGTGTTGTTTCTTACAAACCTAAACCTATCTGGCATCGTGTTTCGCACAATTTAGCGTTTATCCGAAGAGCGAATCGCGAGTATGATAGTATCGGTAAGAGATTCGCCAGATATAGGTTTAGGTTTTAGATTTGCAAAACTTAGAGATTCACCAACTCCGCAGAGCAATTTAACCAGTGGTATTTATACAAAACACGGTGAACTCTGTTTATACGTCAGAACTATTATTATCAGAAATCTATCGATTGCTTTGAATAATTATAGTATGCTGTCGTCATTAATTAACTTGTCAGTAAATTAGGGGGTACTGACTCCGGAACCTTTCGGGCTTGCTAATGCTATTGTGATATTATGCAATATCCATTCATTTCCGTGGAGATTTGATCCGGTCTTCCTATGGCAAGTCATGGCGAATATGATCTCACTAATGCATCGATCTTCTGCTTAATTTGTGTTGCGCTAGAATATAACTGCGCGTTGTAGTTTTTGTAGCGCTGGCTCATGCAGACATGGACTGCGGCGTATACGGCAGTACTATTTTCAATGCAACTGGCAACTGTGAGTGTCGGCTGTAGTAAGATAATCTGGAGCTCCTGCGTTCGGTATTGATCAGTAGGCGACACACCTGTGTCCTGGGCTCGGTGTGTCGTTAATTGGCGTCTCTAACAGGTTGCAAAGTCCAGCTCAGATTGACTGCATCCGACACAAAGGGACGTCACTGACGACGTCATAAAAGCGAGATTACGCCAAATTAAACGAGTGCCGTATCTATGGAAACGCTAGCGCCGGCGTCGACCAAATGACGTCCAAGTGTTTGTGGACAATCAGTAAGGTTATTGCCATCAGTCGGCGGTCATTCGGTGCAGACGCGTTAAAGTTAATTTTGCTCGACTTGCCAAAGACCAGCGGGCTATTTGACCCATTTGACCGTAAGTTTCAGTGGTAAATTAACAGAACGAGAGCTCGTCAGGGAAGTGCGACAAACCTTATATTTCAGCAATGAGTATAGGCTTATTCTGCGAAATTTTGTAGGCTTTTTATACAGCTTAATGCTGCCAAACCACAATACGTGTGCTTATCAAATTCCAAGATGAGTCTTGAAGAAAGTTAAGGAAGATCCAAGAAGACACGAAATCGGCCTATGGAGGAAATGAGCACAAGAAGAAAAGAGGTTTTAGTCGCTGAAACTGCAAAACTCAGTGTGTTAACTAGCATACGACTGAGTGCTTTGTATATCTCTCGTGTCTTATACAGGATATTGATGCCAATAATTTGATCCTCTTAGGAAATTGTACCATAAGTAGTTGTATAAAGGCCGGTTCTAGTTCAGGGAGGGTCGGAGGGGGAGGTGCGGAGGGTAGGAAGCCACCTGATTGGTCCACGCAAGTCACGTGACCTATGACGTCATATCTATTTATAGCACAATGGGGAATTTGCTGAAGTAGTTTCCATGCGTCATATCTATTAATAGCACAACAATGGAAGCCTGTTTATCTAGTTTCCATGACGACGGCACGTCTAGTTTCTAGCACACCTATGCTAGACTGCACTTTGACCTAGCATATCATTAGCATAGTTTCATGCGTACATACGTTGAAACTTGTTTCTTATATTAAACAATCACCTCATTTCATACTTAGCAGCAATTGTTTGGCAATACTTTTGTATTGCGCATTTACTTAACTCTGTACGCAAGTTGGAATTTTATCATATAAACGATTGAATGTAAATACATAAAGCGAACTCTTGAGCGATTATAAAGTTTGATAGATGACATTATGCGGTAACGAGTTTGATTTTAATTGAATAAAGTTGCCAACTGTGTGACTTATTTACCTACTTATTAAAATAGTATATCTTTGAAAGAAATTTGGTCTTTGTGAAACTTGTAAACCAAGCAATCTTTGAGGAATCCATGAGTCGGAAAACTTAGGAACGTACAAACTCGTAAATGTTCGAGAGAATGAGAGAGTCACAGGGCATGTGGAGAGAGCGAAACCTGAGAAACCTGCAACTCTTAGAAAACTTCAAACTTTTAGAAAACTTAAAACTTTGTATGACGCTTTAGAAGCTCGAGAGATCGAAACTTGAGAAACCCATGGAAATTTGAAAGTCTTAGAGATCTAGGAACTGGTGAAACTTTTAGAGAACTCACAACTCGTGAAACTTATAGCTCTTAGATAACTCGAAACCTGAGAAACCTAGTGAGATTTACAACCTTTAGAGAACTCACAACCTGTGAAACCTACAACTCTTAGAAAACACAAAACTCGGGAAACGTATAACGTTTAGGAAACTACAAACTATGTGTGTGATGCTTTACCAGTACGAGAGAGTCAGAAAGCGTGAGCGAGAGATACATTAGATTGCTGAATAGAGCATTAGAAGTTCAAGAGATTGAAATTTTACACTGTAAAAGACAGGGAGATTGAGAATGCGTAGTACAAACCCGCGACTTTTAGGCTATACTGTAACATGAGCGGAAGGCTCATATAGTTAAATTGCATATTTTAATGGAGTAGAGACAAAAGAAATGATTATTTGCACAGCGAATGCACATCTTTCAATATACAACGTAATATGGATGTTTTTCTTAGCAGACTTATGCGATTCTAGATTGTAAAGAGAGCTGCATTGAGAGTTTACTCGAGGGACTTACATATATTGAGCTACAAAGATTGTGAGGCATGGTGGTCGACTGGTTAGAGCGCCTGATCTGTAACGCACAGAGTATGGGTTCGAGCCTCATCCGAGATAGTTAGACCTACTGTGTAGGGACTGGACATTGAGCGAGTCCTTCACTCACATTTTCTCTACAATATACGTATATCGGCATATTCGACGTATTCTGTACCTTGTAAGGAGTAGGACGACACCAAAATATAGTTGTATTATTGAATTGTATTATAAAAATTCACGAGAATATGACTTGTTCACTAGAAGTTACAATCGCATAGGTCGAAAGACACATGAGATATTCGTTGGTTTACTTATACATAAGATTGTATGCATTATAAAATTGTAGATTCTAAGGAAACTATGGATGTAGTGAAGATTTCTAGCTTAAAATATCGGTTTGTATGGTGAAACTTTGATATCGCGAGATTGAGAAGATGTACGGGACGAAGGTTTACATAGTAAATTGAGAACATACAGCTTGCGCGGAGAGGTATCCTGAAGGATTTCACATTGAATTTATAAAAATTAATTATAATAATCGACAATTGCAGCAATGAGAACTCAATCACGCATCGTACGACCATCGATTGGTCAAAATTCAAGTTGTCAGTGGGATGAATACATGTGCGTATCCGACAGTAGATGTATCAATCTAAATCTAACCTGTGATGGAGGGAGCGATTGTTTCGACGGATCGGATGAGAGCATTTGTCCTTTCACCGGTATGAGTATTATACATATGGACTTTGCATATCGTAATATTATTAAAAATATTTAATTATAAAATCGAAGAGACTGCAACAGAAAATCAGGATCCGAGATAATGATGTTCGGCGCTTGTGTAAAGATATGTTATTCGTGGTAGAAATGAACATGTCAAGATCATATGTATATCATAGGAAACCTATACACTCACGCGATTTACATATTAATTGTGTAATACATAGGTGGCGAACTTTATACCAGAGTAATCGATCGCATATTCCTCGCAAATCGAGTCATAATCGGTGTCAGCATCGTCTCTATCGTCATCTCAGTGCTAGTCGTAATGTACATCATCAACGCATTTCGACGACGATCCATCTTGTTTCGAACCATCAGACGACAAGCTCAGACCATGGCGGAATACCAAGACACCTGTCTGAATCCGCCTCCCTACGACCTCTATCTACCAATCGCACCATCTTATGCAACCAATCCACCAACATATGCACGGATTTCCACCGGAGGAGATGATTATTTATAATCTGAATCGACACTATTTGAGAATGTAGCAAATTTGAAAACGAATAGATTGAGAAATTTACAACTTTCAACGAACTTTCAATTCGAGCAATGTAAAACGTTGATAACTTACAACTTTGAAAGCGCACAGCTTTTGAAATTGAAAATTTTTAGAGAACTTTCAACTCGACAAACACGAGAAATTGACAAATCTATGAAACTTGCAGTCTTTGTGAAACTTGTGAAACTGCCAACTCGTGATATTTAACACTTTTAGAGAACCTACAAATCGACAAACACGAGAGACTTCAATCTTTGTTGAACTTGCAACCTTTGCGAAACTCGTATGATTTAAAACTTTCAGTGAACTTACAACTTGAATGTATTAAAAATTGTGAAATTCGAGAAACGTCAATCTTTGTGTTGCTATCGATCTTTACGAAACTTGAGAAACTGTAAACTCGTTAAATTTAAAACTTGGAATATTGAAAATTGTGAAACCTGCAGTCTTCGCCAAACTCGAAGACTCTAAAACGTGAGAAACTCACAACCTTGGAAGCATACAAATCGTGGTGAAACCTAGAAACTTACAACTCCAGAAACTTCAATCTTTGCGAAACTAGTAGTCTTTGCCGGAAACTTGAGTAACCTAAGACTTGAGAAACTCACGATTCAGTAAGAATCAAATCGTGAAACTTATCATTCGTGAAACACGAAACACTAGAAACTCACAACTCTGGAAGTTTCAAATTGTGAAACTTAACATTCGTGAAACTTAACATTCGTGAAACATAAAACTTGTGAAGTTAACAAATTTTGATTCCTACAAACTTAAGACTCGTGAAACGTAAAACATTTGGAGAACCCACAACTCGGGAAGCTTAAAAATTGTTAAACTTAGAAATTTAGCGCTTGTGAAACTCTCAAATCAGTAATTTTTACGAAATCCACGAGCTGGAAAACTTAGAAACGTACAAACGTACAATCTTTGCGAAACTTGAAACCTTAGAAGCGTACATACACACACACACACACACACACACACACACACGCACAATTGGTAGAATGTTGAACCCGTCAAACTCGAGAACACGGAAATCGATAGATTTTAGCAATTTTATAGAGTAAAATTTAATCAACTCTTACGATATGCGGAAAGGTTCTCGCTGAGAAATTACGCCTTTAACGTCTTATAGTTGGAGGAAACTTAAAATTTTCGTAGTGCGAGTGCGTCTTAACGATGTCGATGAGAGAAGCAACGCGAGTTTACTCAGCAGTCTAGTTCGCGAAGACACGCGCTATTAGAGTTTCTTACTTAAAATTATATCCACATACGACGCACAGATGCACGATAGACCACCTCGCGTTGCGAAAATACAAACTTTAGCGTTCAGCGGTGGTTGGCATGAATGCTCATCTATAGACCACACATGAATTTTATCATTACAAAATGTAGAAGATTGATGGGAATGTACTAAGCGCAGAATCTACAACGACTCGACCCGATACGTACATCTAAGCGATAATTATACATACATGTACGCGTACAATAATTGCTAAGATTTCATAGAGTGGCCACGTTTATACTAAAATTCAACTATCAGAGTCATAAGACGTATGGGACTCGTGTCTTTTAAACTGTTAAGGCCCGTGATTTAACGATTTGTACTTTAAACTTAGTTCTTTTCGTTTGAAAAGTTGCACATCATACACGATAAATTTGTGTATGAGGGGAGGGAGGGAAAGGGGGCCCTGCCTGCCCGCCCCGCCCCGCCCCGCCCCGCCCCGCCCCGCCCCGCCCGCCCGCCCCGCCCGCCCGCCCGCCAAATCGCACGTGTAAGCTAATGGAACACGAAGCGGCGAAGCCGCTTTGCGCCTCCGTGCTGTGGAGAAACTGCAAAATTATGAAATTTGACTAAATGTCAACTTTTAAAACACTAGCGTTTCCAATGCGCTAGTCTATATCACCATCCGTGGTTGCTCCGTACTAGCGTACGGAGCAGTTACAGCGTACTTACTTACTTACATTGTCGTAATGTAGAGTCGGTACTCGTATCACTACTGACGCCATTCCGCAAAAATCGTAAAATCGAACTCGATACGATTAATTAACATTGCGTGCATTGCGTACAATACATGCATTATTATTTTTTAGTATATATATATTTAATATATATCCTACATTCGTTTCTGCGTGCACTCCACTATGTATAAACTATCGATTTATTGTCTACGTATTAGGCTGTATAAACAGTTTAATCGTATACATACCAACAGTTTCTACTTTCTAGACAGGAATATATATCCATCAATCCATCGTTTTAACTTTACAAATGCGCACATTATTATTATTTAGTATATATTTCGAGTGCGAATTGTTGATTCCCTCGCAATTATTGCTACCTTCTCAATGCTTGGACGGACAACGGTGAACACTCTTTTCAGAAACCTGCATGCAGAACCTGAAAACTATTCCTTATAGTCCTTGTTGGGTTGGGAACACTGCTGGATGGGCGCTAAATAAATCCTCTGAATGAATTATATTCCGCAAACGGATTTATTACGAATCGGCGCATTTGTCCATCCATGCATACCTTAAGTCTTTGCATCATAATTATTCAAAATTCTTGAACGAACATCGGAAGTTGGCCTATTCTCAATATCATCCACGCTAAATCTATTGGCTTTATAAGTTAGGTAGCCTATAAGTCATCATTCACCTTGCCATAGGCCTACACGTGAAATAATTAGCGCAAAACATTTATTCTATAGGCTCTGTCGAGAAAGCTGATACCATGCGATTGAGTTTCGAGTGGCGCTTTAGAAGTTTGGAGATTATGATTACGTTTACGATTACGATATTGGCTTAATCGCATAATGTCCAAAACTTATCCGTTTGCGCGAACTGGGAGTGTCGCTTTAGAAGTTCGGAGATTATGATTACGATTACGATTACTATAGTCGATTATTAGCATAGGCTAATGTCCTAAACTCACCTGATTTCACGTACTGGGAGTGGCGCTTTAGAAGTTTGGGGATTACGATAGTAAAGTAATGTAATTAACAACTTCTATTGCGCCGATGTCCAATGCACAAGGCGACAACCGATGTCACACCTAAAAGCGAGTCGTAATCAGATAAACATCCAAAAGATCATTCCGTAAGAGACGGAAAGACAGCCTACGACGGATATTCGCTTAAGCGTATGCATGTATCCGATTGCGCGGAATGGCGTTGTATACAGCGTTTCTGAATAGTTAGGCCTACCTTGAAGCGGTGCTATATAAATTTTTGAATTATCGAATAAAGTTGCAAATATTAAAACAACTTTAAGAAGACATCTCTCCAAATCCCAATAACTACGTGGTATCTATCCGTTCAATCCTTTAACGATCATGGTACAGTGTTCAAGTAAGACCAAGTTTTAGGCATAGGCCTACATGTAAAGCTTAAGCAAAGAGTAAAATTAGTTATAGTTGTAATTAAATATGCACTATGTCTAGTTGACAAGAATGCAAACAGGACCGCTGAACTCATAGGCATCGTTAATTAGTCTAAACAGTTGCATAGCAACACCACGGACTCGATCTACAGGTCCTTTGTCCACGCGTGAAAACGAGTAATCTTTCAGCAAATAATTAGGCCTATTTCCAACGTTATTGTAAGCATGCCTTCGATTCGCAATTATCTACGCTTTCATTCTTAGACGCGTTCAAATCTGTTTGGACCATCCGTTACTGTATTGGGAAATAATTGCTTCCGAACATTAATACGACTGCTGTTGTATACAAAGACATGTAAATACGGTCTCTATGACATTCCTATCATCGATATCAGCGTGGAAATCAATCAGACATAGATACTCGTTTAAACACGTTCAAAACCACCTGACATGCTTTATGATAATGGCTGAGATGCTTTCATCCATTGGTAGACGTAAAGTATACGAGCTATGATTCGGAGAGATGTCTTCTTAAAGTTGTTTTAATATTTGCAACTTTATTCGATAATTCAAAAATTTATATAGCACCGCTTCAAGGTAGGCCTAACTATTCAGAAACGCTGTATACAACGCCATTCCGCGCAATCGGATACATGCATACGCTTAAGCGAATATCCGTCGTAGGCTGTCTTTCCGTCTCTTACGGAATGATCTTTTGGATGTTTATCTGATTACGACTCGCTTTTAGGTGTGACATCGGTTGTCGCCTTGTGCATTGGACATCGGCGCAATAGAAGTTGTTAATTACATTACTTTACTATCGTAATCCCCAAACTTCTAAAGCGCCACTCCCAGTACGTGAAATCAGGTGAGTTTAGGACATTAGCCTATGCTAATAATCGACTATAGTAATCGTAATCGTAATCATAATCTCCGAACTTCTAAAGCGACACTCCCAGTTCGCGCAAACGGATAAGTTTTGGACATTATGCGATTAAGCCAATATCGTAATCGTAAGTAATCATAATCTCCAAACTTCTAAAGCGCCACTCGAAACTCAATCGCATGGTATCAGCTTTCTCGACAGAGCCTATAGAATAAATGTTTTGCGCTAATTATTTCACGTGTAGGCCTATGGCAAGGTGAATGATGACTTATAGGCTACCTAACTTATAAAGCCAATAGATTTAGCGTGGATGATATTGAGAATAGGCCAACTTCCGATGTTCGTTCAAGAATTTTGAATAATTATGATGCAAAGACTTAAGGTATGCATGGATGGACAAATGCGCCGATTCGTAATAAATCCGTTTGCGGAATATAATTCATTCAGAGGATTTATTTAGCGCCCATCCAGCAGTGTTCCCAACCCAACAAGGACTATAAGGAATAGTTTTCAGGTTCTGCATGCAGGTTTCTGAAAAGAGTGTTCACCGTTGTCCGTCCAAGCATTGAGAATACGTATTAGGCTGTATAAACAGTTTAATCGTATACATACCAACAGTTTCTACTTTCTAGACAGGAATATATATCCATCAATCCATCGTTTTAACTTTACAAATGCGCACATTATTATTATTTAGTATATATTTCGAGTGCGAATTGTTGATTCCCTCGCAATTATTGCTACCTTCTCAATGCTTGGACGGACAACGGTGAACACTCTTTTCAGAAACCTGCATGCAGAACCTGAAAACTATTCCTTATAGTCCTTGTTGGGTTGGGAACACTGCTGGATGGGCGCTAAATAAATCCTCTGAATGAATTATATTCCGCAAACGGATTTATTACGAATCGGCGCATTTGTCCATCCATGCATACCTTAAGTCTTTGCATCATAATTATTCAAAATTCTTGAACGAACATCGGAAGTTGGCCTATTCTCAATATCATCCACGCTAAATCTATTGGCTTTATAAGTTAGGTAGCCTATAAGTCATCATTCACCTTGCCATAGGCCTACACGTGAAATAATTAGCGCAAAACATTTATTCTATAGGCTCTGTCGAGAAAGCTGATACCATGCGATTGAGTTTCGAGTGGCGCTTTAGAAGTTTGGAGATTATGATTACGTTTACGATTACGATATTGGCTTAATCGCATAATGTCCAAAACTTATCCGTTTGCGCGAACTGGGAGTGTCGCTTTAGAAGTTCGGAGATTATGATTACGATTACGATTACTATAGTCGATTATTAGCATAGGCTAATGTCCTAAACTCACCTGATTTCACGTACTGGGAGTGGCGCTTTAGAAGTTTGGGGATTACGATAGTAAAGTAATGTAATTAACAACTTCTATTGCGCCGATGTCCAATGCACAAGGCGACAACCGATGTCACACCTAAAAGCGAGTCGTAATCAGATAAACATCCAAAAGATCATTCCGTAAGAGACGGAAAGACAGCCTACGACGGATATTCGCTTAAGCGTATGCATGTATCCGATTGCGCGGAATGGCGTTGTATACAGCGTTTCTGAATAGTTAGGCCTACCTTGAAGCGGTGCTATATAAATTTTTGAATTATCGAATAAAGTTGCAAATATTAAAACAACTTTAAGAAGACATCTCTCCAAATCCCAATAACTACGTGGTATCTATCCGTTCAATCCTTTAACGATCATGGTACAGTGTTCAAGTAAGACCAAGTTTTAGGCATAGGCCTACATGTAAAGCTTAAGCAAAGAGTAAAATTAGTTATAGTTGTAATTAAATATGCACTATGTCTAGTTGACAAGAATGCAAACAGGACCGCTGAACTCATAGGCATCGTTAATTAGTCTAAACAGTTGCATAGCAACACCACGGACTCGATCTACAGGTCCTTTGTCCACGCGTGAAAACGAGTAATCTTTCAGCAAATAATTAGGCCTATTTCCAACGTTATTGTAAGCATGCCTTCGATTCGCAATTATCTACGCTTTCATTCTTAGACGCGTTCAAATCTGTTTGGACCATCCGTTACTGTATTGGGAAATAATTGCTTCCGAACATTAATACGACTGCTGTTGTATACAAAGACATGTAAATACGGTCTCTATGACATTCCTATCATCGATATCAGCGTGGAAATCAATCAGACATAGATACTCGTTTAAACACGTTCAAAACCACCTGACATGCTTTATGATAATGGCTGAGATGCTTTCATCCATTGGTAGACGTAAAGTATACGAGCTATGATTCGGAGAGATGTCTTCTTAAAGTTGTTTTAATATTTGCAACTTTATTCGATAATTCAAAAATTTATATAGCACCGCTTCAAGGTAGGCCTAACTATTCAGAAACGCTGTATACAACGCCATTCCGCGCAATCGGATACATGCATACGCTTAAGCGAATATCCGTCGTAGGCTGTCTTTCCGTCTCTTACGGAATGATCTTTTGGATGTTTATCTGATTACGACTCGCTTTTAGGTGTGACATCGGTTGTCGCCTTGTGCATTGGACATCGGCGCAATAGAAGTTGTTAATTACATTACTTTACTATCGTAATCCCCAAACTTCTAAAGCGCCACTCCCAGTACGTGAAATCAGGTGAGTTTAGGACATTAGCCTATGCTAATAATCGACTATAGTAATCGTAATCGTAATCATAATCTCCGAACTTCTAAAGCGACACTCCCAGTTCGCGCAAACGGATAAGTTTTGGACATTATGCGATTAAGCCAATATCGTAATCGTAAACGTAATCATAATCTCCAAACTTCTAAAGCGCCACTCGAAACTCAATCGCATGGTATCAGCTTTCTCGACAGAGCCTATAGAATAAATGTTTTGCGCTAATTATTTCACGTGTAGGCCTATGGCAAGGTGAATGATGACTTATAGGCTACCTAACTTATAAAGCCAATAGATTTAGCGTGGATGATATTGAGAATAGGCCAACTTCCGATGTTCGTTCAAGAATTTTGAATAATTATGATGCAAAGACTTAAGGTATGCATGGATGGACAAATGCGCCGATTCGTAATAAATCCGTTTGCGGAATATAATTCATTCAGAGGATTTATTTAGCGCCCATCCAGCAGTGTTCCCAACCCAACAAGGACTATAAGGAATAGTTTTCAGGTTCTGCATGCAGGTTTCTGAAAAGAGTGTTCACCGTTGTCCGTCCAAGCATTGAGAAGGTAGCAATAATTGCGAGGGAATCAACAATTCGCACTCGAAATATATACTAAATAATAATAATGTGCGCATTTGTAAAGTTAAAACGATGGATTGATGGATATATATTCCTGTCTAGAAAGTAGAAACTGTTGGTATGTATACGATTAAACTGTTTATACAGCCTAATACGTAGACAATAAATCGATAGTTTATACATAGTGGAGTGCACGCAGAAACGAATGTAGGATATATATTAAATATATATATACTAAAAAATAATAATGCATGTATTGTACGCAATGCACGCAATGTTAATTAATCGTATGGAGTTCGATTTTACGATTTTTGCGGAATGGCGTCAGTAGTGATACGAGTACCGACTCTACATTACGACAATGTAAGTAAGTAAGTACGCTGTAACTGCTCCGTACGCTAGTACGGAGCAACCACGGATGGTGATATAGACTAGCGCATTGGAAACGCTAGTGTTTTAAAAGTTGACATTTAGTCAAATTTCATAATTTTGCAGTTTCTCCACAGCACGGAGGCGCAAAGCGGCTTCGCCGCTTCGTGTTCCATTAGCTTACACGTGCGATTTGGCGGGCGGGCGGGGCGGGGCGGGGCGGGGCGGGGCGGGGCGGGGCGGGCAGGCAGGGCCCCCTTTCCCTCCCTCCCCTCATACACAAATTTATCGTGTATGATGTGCAACTTTTCAAACGAAAAGAACTAAGTTTAAAGTACAAATCGTTAAATCACGGGCCTTAACAGTTTAAAAGACACGAGTCCCATACGTCTTATGACTCTGATAGTTGAATTTTAGTATAAACGTGGCCACTCTATGAAATCTTAGCAATTATTGTACGCGTACATGTATGTATAATTATCGCTTAGATGTACGTATCGGGTCGAGTCGTTGTAGATTCTGCGCTTAGTACATTCCCATCAATCTTCTACATTTTGTAATGATAAAATTCATGTGTGGTCTATAGATGAGCATTCATGCCAACCACCGCTGAACGCTAAAGTTTGTATTTTCGCAACGCGAGGTGGTCTATCGTGCATCTGTGCGTCGTATGTGGATATAATTTTAAGTAAGAAACTCTAATAGCGCGTGTCTTCGCGAACTAGACTGCTGAGTAAACTCGCGTTGCTTCTCTCATCGACATCGTTAAGACGCACTCGCACTACGAAAATTTTAAGTTTCCTCCAACTATAAGACGTTAAAGGCGTAATTTCTCAGCGAGAACCTTTCCGCATATCGTAAGAGTTGATTAAATTTTACTCTATAAAATTGCTAAAATCTATCGATTTCCGTATTCTCGAGTTTGACGGGTTCAACATTCTACCAATTGTGTGTGTGTGTGTGTGTGTGTGTGTGTGTGTATGTACGCTTCTAAGGTTTCAAGTTTCGCAAAGATTGTACGTTTGTACGTTTCTAAGTTTTCCAGCTCGTGGATTTCGTAAAAATTACTGATTTGAGAGTTTCACAAGCGCTAAATTTCTAAGTTTAACAATTTTTAAGCTTCCCGAGTTGTGGGTTCTCCAAATGTTTTACGTTTCACGAGTCTTAAGTTTGTAGGAATCAAAATTTGTTAACTTCACAAGTTTTATGTTTCACGAATGTTAAGTTTCACGAATGTTAAGTTTCACAATTTGAAACTTCCAGAGTTGTGAGTTTCTAGTGTTTCGTGTTTCACGAATGATAAGTTTCACGATTTGATTCTTACTGAATCGTGAGTTTCTCAAGTCTTAGGTTACTCAAGTTTCCGGCAAAGACTACTAGTTTGGCAAAGATTGAAGTTTCTGGAGTTGTAAGTTTCTAGGTTTCACCATGATTTGTATGCTTCCAAGGTTGTGAGTTTCTCACGTTTTAGAGTCTTCGAGTTTGGCGAAGACTGCAGGTTTCACAATTTTCAATATTCCAAGTTTTAAATTTAACGAGTTTACAGTTTCTCAAGTTTCGTAAAGATCGATAGCAACACAAAGATTGACGTTTCTCGAATTTAACAATTTTTAATACATTCAAGTTGTAAGTTCACTGAAAGTTTTAAATCATACGAGTTTCGCATAGGTTGCAAGATCAACAAAGATTGAAGTCTCTCGTGTTTGTCGATTTGTAGGTTCTCTAAAAGTGTTAAATATCACGAGTTGGCAGTTTCACAAGTTTCGCAAAGACTGCAAGTTTCATAGATTTGTCAATTTCTCGTGTTTGTCGAGTTGAAAGTTCTCTAAAAATTTTCAATTTCAAAAGCTGTGCGCTTTCAAAGTTGTAAGTTATCAACGTTTTACATTACTCGAATTGAAAGTTCGTTGAAAGTTGTAAATTTCTCAATCTATTCGTTTTCAAATTTGCTACATTCTCAAATAGTGTTGATTCAGATTATAAATAATCATCTCCTCCGGTGGAAATCCGTGCATATGTTGGTGGATTGGTTGCGTAAGATGGTGCGATTGGTAGATAGAGGTCGTAGGGAGGCGGATTCAGATAGGTGTCTTGGTATTCCGCCATG
Source organism: Aporrectodea caliginosa (assembly GCA_020284085.1). Classification (NCBI taxonomy): domain Eukaryota; kingdom Metazoa; phylum Annelida; class Clitellata; order Crassiclitellata; family Lumbricidae; genus Aporrectodea; species Aporrectodea caliginosa. Next base: position 384,483 of record JACEVL010000544.1, on the reverse strand, counting down.
GTCTGAGCTTGTCGTCTGATGGTTCGAAACAAGATGGATCGTCGTCGAAATGCGTTGATGATGTACATTACGACTAGCACTGAGATGACGATAGAGACGATGCTGACACCGATTATGACTCGATTTGCGAGGAATATGCGATCGATTACTCTGGTATAAAGTTCGCCACCTATGTATTACACAATTAATATGTAAATCGCGTGAGTGTATAGGTTTCCTATGATATACATATGATCTTGACATGTTCATTTCTACCACGAATAACATATCTTTACACAAGCGCCGAACATCATTATCTCGGATCCTGATTTTCTGTTGCAGTCTCTTCGATTTTATAATTAAATATTTTTAATAATATTACGATATGCAAAGTCCATATGTATAATACTCATACCGGTGAAAGGACAAATGCTCTCATCCGATCCGTCGAAACAATCGCTCCCTCCATCACAGGTTAGATTTAGATTGATACATCTACTGTCGGATACGCACATGTATTCATCCCACTGACAACTTGAATTTTGACCAATCGATGGTCGTACGATGCGTGATTGAGTTCTCATTGCTGCAATTGTCGAATTATTATAATTAATTTTTATAAATTCAATGTGAAATCCTTCAGGATACCTCTCCGCGCAAGCTGTATGTTCTCAATTTACTATGTAAACCTTCGTCCCGTACATCTTCTCAATCTCGCGATATCAAAGTTTCACCATACAAACCGATATTTTAAGCTAGAAATCTTCACTACATCCATAGTTTCCTTAGAATCTACAATTTTATAATGCATACAATCTTATGTATAAGTAAACCAACGAATATCTCATGTGTCTTTCGACCTATGCGATTGTAACTTCTAGTGAACAAGTCATATTCTCGTGAATTTTTATAATACAATTCAATAATACAACTATATTTTGGTGTCGTCCTACTCCTTACAAGGTACAGAATACGTCGAATATGCCGATATACGTATATTGTAGAGAAAATGTGAGTGAAGGACTCGCTCAATGTCCAGTCCCTACACAGTAGGTCTAACTATCTCGGATGAGGCTCGAACCCATACTCTGTGCGTTACAGATCAGGCGCTCTAACCAGTCGACCACCATGCCTCACAATCTTTGTAGCTCAATATATGTAAGTCCCTCGAGTAAACTCTCAATGCAGCTCTCTTTACAATCTAGAATCGCATAAGTCTGCTAAGAAAAACATCCATATTACGTTGTATATTGAAAGATGTGCATTCGCTGTGCAAATAATCATTTCTTTTGTCTCTACTCCATTAAAATATGCAATTTAACTATATGAGCCTTCCGCTCATGTTACAGTATAGCCTAAAAGTCGCGGGTTTGTACTACGCATTCTCAATCTCCCTGTCTTTTACAGTGTAAAATTTCAATCTCTTGAACTTCTAATGCTCTATTCAGCAATCTAATGTATCTCTCGCTCACGCTTTCTGACTCTCTCGTACTGGTAAAGCATCACACACATAGTTTGTAGTTTCCTAAACGTTATACGTTTCCCGAGTTTTGTGTTTTCTAAGAGTTGTAGGTTTCACAGGTTGTGAGTTCTCTAAAGGTTGTAAATCTCACTAGGTTTCTCAGGTTTCGAGTTATCTAAGAGCTATAAGTTTCACGAGTTGTGAGTTCTCTAAAAGTTTCACCAGTTCCTAGATCTCTAAGACTTTCAAATTTCCATGGGTTTCTCAAGTTTCGATCTCTCGAGCTTCTAAAGCGTCATACAAAGTTTTAAGTTTTCTAAAAGTTTGAAGTTTTCTAAGAGTTGCAGGTTTCTCAGGTTTCGCTCTCTCCACATGCCCTGTGACTCTCTCATTCTCTCGAACATTTACGAGTTTGTACGTTCCTAAGTTTTCCGACTCATGGATTCCTCAAAGATTGCTTGGTTTACAAGTTTCACAAAGACCAAATTTCTTTCAAAGATATACTATTTTAATAAGTAGGTAAATAAGTCACACAGTTGGCAACTTTATTCAATTAAAATCAAACTCGTTACCGCATAATGTCATCTATCAAACTTTATAATCGCTCAAGAGTTCGCTTTATGTATTTACATTCAATCGTTTATATGATAAAATTCCAACTTGCGTACAGAGTTAAGTAAATGCGCAATACAAAAGTATTGCCAAACAATTGCTGCTAAGTATGAAATGAGGTGATTGTTTAATATAAGAAACAAGTTTCAACGTATGTACGCATGAAACTATGCTAATGATATGCTAGGTCAAAGTGCAGTCTAGCATAGGTGTGCTAGAAACTAGACGTGCCGTCGTCATGGAAACTAGATAAACAGGCTTCCATTGTTGTGCTATTAATAGATATGACGCATGGAAACTACTTCAGCAAATTCCCCATTGTGCTATAAATAGATATGACGTCATAGGTCACGTGACTTGCGTGGACCAATCAGGTGGCTTCCTACCCTCCGCACCTCCCCCGCCGACCCTCCCTGAACTAGAACCGGCCTTTATACAACTACTACCATATAATAGCTCCGTCTCTTTAACCACAGTTATATATTTTGAACTCTATCTTTATTATTCTGTTAAACTCGTTGTAATCAGTTGCGGTGTGTCAACTGTCTTGAGTGCCAATAAACGAATATAATAATGATGATGATGATGATGATGATGATGATGATAATGATGATGATGATGACGATGACGATGACGACGACGACGATAATAATAACAATAATAAACAATAACAGTAACCAAGACTCATTATAGCTTCACCCTTTTACCTTACAATGTTAGTTTTCTGTCTGTCTGTCTCTTTTTCTGTCTCTCTGTCTGTCTGCCCGCCTGTCTGTCTGCATGTATGTATGTGGCTCTCTTCGCTTTCATGGCACACGCCCTCTGACTTCCCTCGTCCTCTCTAGCACCTGTTTTTTTTCCCTGGCATTGTGTCTTTCAGCGTCTCCGTGTGTCTTGTCAATCTATCGGGTCATTGCTAAATTTAGTTACACAGAATTTTTCCTCTGCCTTGAGTACATTCGCAATTTTGTAGCGCCCTTTCAGCAATGAAATTAGTCTCAAAAGACTGAGGCGAAAGCGTGCTCGACGACCGATCACGCATTAAGGGAAGTCGTCGACTCAGTAATACTTTGGGTAATTGGCAATTCGACAGCCTATTACTCCGGATGACAGTTCCGTCTCATTCTGTCTATTTAAGTCTGCAATTACAAAGTGTTTTTGAAGAAGGAAACGACGAGGACACTCTAAAGAAATCTCGTTTTTTAAGAAGTTCATTAAACATACAAGCGGTTGTGTTATCAAAAAACAGGCCATGCTCAAAAATTGTTTACTTATATCATCTTCGATATGGCCCTACTTTAAATGTTCCCTTATATCATCTTCGATACTACCTTACTTCAAATGTTCCCCTACATCATCTTTGATATGGTCCTACTTCAAATGTTCCAGTATATCATCTTCGATACTACCTTACTTCAAATGTTCCCCTACATCATCTTTGATATGGTCCTACTTCAAATGTTCCCTTATATCATCGTCGATACGGCCCTATTCCAAATGTTCCCTTATATCCTTTATATCATCTTCGATACTCCATTACTTCAAATGTTTCCTTACATGTACATGTCAAACCATTGTCTTACTGTTTCATTGTTAATTTTTTTCTCTTCTGATGGTTACAGAAATAAATGATTGATTGATTGATCATCTTTGATACGGCTCTAATTCAAATGTTCCCTTATCATCTTTGATACCCCCTACTTTAAATGTTCCCTTATATTATCGTAGAAATGGTGGTCCATTCTGCGATGATTCTCAGTTCATGTAAAGTGTTTGGTCTGTAATCTAAAGATTGCTCGTTCGCTCCTGCCGAGCAGGCTCAGCGTAATGATCTTAGACAAGTTGTTCGAGCACACTTTGTCACCAAGCAATATCATTCTGTATACCGGCAAAACCTGATAAGCAAAAGGCAAGCCCTGCGATGCTTTGGTCCCGCGTCCAGGATTTTGGGTTTCCCATACCTGAAACGTGAATGAGCCGCTAACTTCGGAACTTCCTGCTATTGAGTTCTTGTACCTGCAGTGACTCAAGGGCTCAAGAGTAAGAAATTAGCTCCTTCCCCGCGTTACGCTGTGAAACATGGCATCTCCACCCTTTTTATGCCACTTTACTCATCCGTGTAACTATACAGTATACATATACATACTCCTCTATGACGTATCTCTCGTCTCTGTCTTTGTGTTTGTCTGTCTGCATGCACGTAACGCATGTAGGCTATACATGTATATATGTATGTCTATCTTTATCATGCAGGGATCGGTTAGGACAGGAACGCACCGGAACGGCGTTCCAAATTCTTTTTTGGCAAACATTTCGTTTCATTATTTTCATCAGTATTTAGTTAAAAATTTCTAGATTAACATGGCGCCTGAAGCAGGCCTTCCTGTTCCTTTTTGTTGAGGACGGGTTCACTGTACTTTATGTCTGTCTGCCTGCCTGCCTGTCTCTGTCTGTCTCTCTCCGTCTCTCTCTCTCTCTCTCTCTCTCTCTCTCTCTCTCTCTCTCTCTCTCTCTCTCTCTCTCTCTCTCTCTCTCTCTGACCAAAGTAATTCGCTGTCTAATTCGCTACATCTAAGTGTACATCTTTCCTGTTTCTTAGCAGTTAACCTCGTTTGAGTGTTTATCAAATGACCTCATTTATTGGACGTAGTTTCTTCTACTCTGCATTGCCGATAATTTGTTTTGATCCACATCATAGGGTCAAGTTGGCTCAATTGCAGACAACACATTAGTTTCTTGTCAGACAAAGGCCTAGATAAGCCACTGTTTACGACAATGTGCTCGATTGTAAGTGCAACAACAGCAGACTTCTGGAATATCTTTGATGATAGAACACCTCAACATTTTTTAGGCACCGGATCCTGCAAAAATACGTCAGTTCCATTACATTAACAGTTGCTGGAAAATGCCAATACCCTTGGTCAGAGAGCGAGAGAGAGAGAGAGAGAGAGAGACAGAGAGACAGACAGACAGACAGACAGACAGACAAACAGACAGACAGACAGACAGACCTTTCAATCAATACAATTTATATATATGAGAGACGAGACGAGACGAGACAGAGACAGACAGCAACAGCGACACATACACAGACACATACACATACACATACACAGACACAGACATAGACAGACAGACAGACATACAGACAGACATACATGTATGCATGCATTACATGCATACAGATAAACACAAAGGCAGTGACGAGAGAGGCGTCACAGAGGAGTATTTATAGTTAAACGAATGAATGTGTTTTTGTTTTCATTGAGTTCCTTTCAGCACCTGACAGAGCTCAGTGCAGTTTGAAGAAAATGCTCGGCTCTTCTTCATTGAGACCAATAATATGACAACTTTCTAGAAGCCCGCGCTATAAACACCGTATGCATGCATGCATGTATGTGTATAATGTATGCATGCATGCATGTCTGCATGTATTTATGTATGTATGTGTGCATGTATGCGTGTATGTATGTGTGTATGTATGTGTTTATGTATGTGTGTATTTATGTGTGTATGTATGTGGGTGTATGGTGTGTACGTGTGTGTATGTATGTGTGTATGCATGTGTGTATGCATGTGTGTATGCATGTGTGTATGTATGTTTGTATATATATATATAATGTTTGCATACGTGCATGTATCGAGACACTCTAACGCCTTTTAGGTACCTCACAGAAACGTTTTCTGCGCATGTCTAAAGTCATTATGAAGAAGAAGTTAATCAATAAACGAATAGTAGACTCTACTCAGATAACTAGAAGAGTCACCACTGGTAGGCTCCCGCAGACACGGAGACCCCAACCATCCAGAGTTGATAGCAGACACCAAGTGTGTATGTAGTACACAGTCATATTATATAGATAAAGTCAGAGTACTTTGCTATGCATAGTGCGTAGTTGGGTGTGACCAATTGGCATTTTTGGCCGATTTCCGCTTCAGGATAGTTGGTCTGCTTTTTCGATTAATCGGCAATATTCATTTTTATTTGGTTCTAAGCACTGTTTATTACTCAAAAACCCGACTGTCCAACATTTTGTTGATGAGTCGACTCACAATTTTATTTTTTAACACGGACTTTCAATGATAAAGATTAAAGAGTACCGGAGGAGGTCGTCAAAATAGGTTACTATAATAATTTTTGTATTAATCAAGAAAGAATTGTGTTCGGTCAAAAATATTACATCTTTTGGTATTTGGATCGGTAGTCATGGATGCGCCGATTCCGATTAATCGGTATAGGGTAAAATCCGAGGCAAACCGATATCTGATTCAAGAATCGGTCACAACCTACCGCGTAGCTTACGATCATACCTTATTTGAAAGTCAGACACAGCGTTGGTCTGCCTTACTTGGTGTGATTTTATCGCGTGGAAGGGTCGTCCACACATCTAAGTCTGGTATGGAAAATTGCCGGATTTATATGGACAGTTTATCGGCTGATTCACCCTCCCCTCCATCCCGCTAGGATCCTCTTTGTAGAGTCCTCTCCAGAGCCTCCAGAACGACTGTAGTTCCTTCTCAACCAGAAGCACGGGGTCCAGTGGCACGAATTAATATCGATTGCTCCCTGTCGAGTCTCCTTGCGTCAATCAGTCTTTTCTTTTCTGTCTCTTTGGGTTCAAATGCATGTGTATGTCTGCTCCTGCGCTTGTCTGTTCTTCTTTCTCGCTGTATTTGTCTCTCTGTCTATCTATGTGTCTCTCTCCTGTCCCGCTGTCTCCAACTGTGTACTCATGTCTGTTTGTCTGTCTTTATTTATCTGTCTAGTTATGTCTCTATGTCGGTCTCCGTCTCTGACTGTTTATGTCTTACTCTGCCGTCTAGCTAGATCTCGCTGTCTCTATGTCTCTGTCTCTGTTTCTCTGTCTTCTGTGTCTTCTGCTGTCTCTCTGTGGTTATGCCTTTTCCTCTGATTCACTCTCCGTCTAGCTACGTGTCTCTGACTCTATCTCTCTGTCTCTATATTTTCGTATAGCTGCGCATGTATGTCTCTGTCTGTCTCAATATTTTCGTCTAGCTAGATCTCGCTGTCTCTATGTCTCTGTCTCTATATCTCTGTCTCTGTTTCTCTGTCTTCTATGTCTTCTGCTGTCTCTCTGTGGTTATGCCATTTCCTCTGATTCACTAATTTTGCTGAATACGTCTGTCTATGTTTCAGTCTCCAATTTCTCTCTCTGTATATCTGCGTTTCAGCCCCCGCCTGTCAGTTGCTTCTCTTCCCCGTTGCGCATTAGTTCTGCTTGTCATTGGTATACTCACAGTGCCTGTCTGCCTGTTTCTCTTTGTCTCTGTCTCTCTGTCTCCCTCTCTCGGTCTGTCTCTCTGTCTCTGTCTCTGTCTCTGTCTCTGTCTCTCTCTCTGTCTCTGTCTCTGTCTCTGTCTCTGTCTCTGTCTCTGTCTGTCTCTCTCTCTCTCTCTCGCGTCCTCTGGTCGTACGTCTGCCAGGAGAGGTCAATAGGTCAGCGGATGCTTTTGTCTTCTTCCGAATTCTATCGAAATAGCTCTCACGACAGAGCTCTCTATCTGACTCCGGACAGAACTCTATCTGACTCCTTTTGATTCTCATTTTCACTCTTTTTATCTGTCTCTGACTCATCAGATTATCTATATCTGTCGCTGTTCTTTGCTGCATGGCTCCGTTTCTCTTTAATAATAATAATAATAATAATAATAATAATAATAATAATAATAATAATAATAATAATAATAATAATAATAATAATAATAATAATAATAATAATAATAATAATAATAATAATAGCAGTAACAATTTATATGGCGCCGTAACACAGCCATGCCGTTACAAGGGCGCCTCACAGTCATCTTTGTCTCTAAGTAGGTTTGTCTGTCTTTGTCTTGGACCCATATCTGCATCTGCCCATACCTCGGTGACTCTATGTAAACATATAACTCCATCTCTCTCTTTCGCTGTCTCATTCTGTCTATGTGTCCATCCATCCATCCATCCATCCATCAATCCATCCATCCATCCATCCATCCATCGATCCATCGATCGATCGATCCATCCATCCATCCATCCATCGATCGATCCATCCATCCATCCATCCATCCATCCATCCATCCATCCATCCATCCATCCATCCATCCATCCATCCATCCATCCATCCATCCATCCATCCATCCATCCATCCATCCATCCATCCATCCATCCATCCATCCATCCATCCATCCATCCATCCATCCATCCATCCATCCATCTGTTGCATTGCTGGGTCCTCAGTCAAAAACATACAGACGTTAACCTCAGATGTATCGATCTATCGATCCATAGATGCATCCTTCTCTCTCTCTCTCTCTCTCTCTCTCTCTCTCTCTCTCTCTCTCTCTCTCTCTCTCTCTCTCTCTCTCTCTCTCTCTATTTATATTTAAATATATATATATAAATATAAATATGTGTGTATGTAAGTATAATTGTATGTATGTATATAGCTAACCATTTATGTAACGCCTGTTGACAGCCTCAAAAGGTCAATAAATGTACAAATGGCGTACAAATATTATGCATAGTTTATAACTTTGGCTTATAACTGACTTCGTGTTACGTTAAAGACATCCGTAATACGTCGACTGCATTTCTCTTTGACTGATCGTCTAATTAGTCGAATTATGGCGACCATTAATCAGTGATCGGAGAACCTTTGAAGTTCCTTTCATTAATCACTCTTTGACATCTTCCTGCTTCCCTCTCTCCCCTCTTCCCACCAGTCAGCCCCACCCGATCTTAGCGAAATATTTATGTTGATTGAAGATCTGTAGTGGCGTCCTTAATGGATTAATATATTCGCTATAAACACGCAGATATTTGTTTATATATACACGCATGTTTATGGCCGTTCATGCATATGCCTCGTAAATCTGATAGCTTTTAATAGCAGAGGAAGCTAATTTGGTGAGAATTCCGTTAGTATCCATAAATTGTCTGACAACAGAGAGGAAAGCATGCACTCACAATCTAGGGTTTTCTACATCCATGACGCGTTGATTTTCCAGAATATAGACAACGAGTGGATCGTTGATCACAAAATACCGCATATCCACACTTCTATTGGTCACATTAGTTTCTGGTACAATCAGAAATTGCCTTCGCCTGGGTATATATCAACCGGTGACGGCTTTATGTGGCTATCATTGGCAGTATCGATGGCAATTTATGTCACCGTCTGTCTCAGTTTATCAAGGGCAATATACGTCAACACTGTCTAGCATCAGTACCACTTTATTAGCCGCTACGTCGTTATACTGAATGATGTTGCTGGTTGCGTGTCTAACATTACACAGATCTCTGGTTCGACACCGCATTTGCAGTTTTACCACATTGATGCAGAGGTCGTTGACGCCAACCTTACCCTATATACTTTATGTTTAGGTAAGGTAAGTTTAGGTTGCCTCAACTCACCCTAAGTTGTCTCACCTTATTCTTACTCAAACCAATCCAATTTGTCCTATTAGAACTATACATAATTATAGTGCTGAACAGTGCAGTACAGGCCTATCTAAAGCTATAATAGTACTATAGTCTCTAATACTATTAGACGTCTACTGCATAATCATGCAGTGATGGTATACTTGCTGCGTTTTGACAGCTAGTTATGTACTTACTTAGTACTTAGTAGTTAGTCCTTCCCGTGCAGGACTGCACATCGGGCAACGCAGTTTTTCCATTCTTCCCTGTATACTTTCTTGCTTAATCTTACGCAAGTTACCTTAATTGTTCTTGCATTATCTTTTCCTATAGACGACAAAAGTAAGGTAACTAAGGTCAGATAATTATTTTTCCTTATTTACCATACTTAGATTGTATGAGGTTACTTAGTTTTCAGGCTTGCCAACTTCAGATTGACTTCTTTTGACAAAATCTAATTCGAACTATCCTACCTCAGATGATCAAATCCGATTGGATTTAATCCGATTAGGATGAAATCCTATGATTTAGTCTGATAAGGATCCAATCTTATGATTTTCTCTGATTAAGAACAAATCCAATTATTTCTTGTGATTAGGATCAAATCCAGTGATTTAATCCGATTATTATAACCAAATCCAATCTGATTTTTCTGATCTGATCCATGTGTGATGCAGGGTAGGCTATATACACAAGCGCGTTCTTAAGCAGAGCACAGTCTAAGCCCTAAGGGAAAATGGCCACCACGCCACCCTTTTGGCATGCGCACACCATTTTCAACCCTTTGGCGAAACTCATTATTCAATGAGACTGGCGATGGATGGATTTCATACTCTCAGACCACAATTGGCCACCATGCAGTCATGGACGTACAACGTTGTACAATGTACATATAACACGTAGACAAACAATGCACATGCCTTTTTATATATGTATATATATATACATATATAAAGTATGTACTTGATATATATATGACTCTATATATATTTATTAATTATGTATTTGATATATATATATATATTGTTATGAGGCACGTGCTGAAGGGTAGCTTACCTGTGCGTTGGGTAGTAGCACGCGTCCACATCCGTAAATCTGTTTGCGATGGCGGGAGTAAAGCATTAAGTAACTGTAGCCATGCACCTGTTTGTAGTGTTATATATATATATATATATATATATATATATATATATATATATATATATATATATATATATATATATAAGAGAGAGAGAGAGAGAGACACTGAGAGAGACAGAGAGAGAGAGAGACAGAGAGAAAGACACAGTCCGGTGAGAGGGACAGAGGGAGTGAGAGAAAGTGAGTGTGCGTGTGTACTGTGTAGTGTAGAGTGTCATAAGAAGGTATAATTATTCTTTGTGAAAACGGTTGGGAAAAGAGAGATTTAGATTTGGATTTAGAGTTTGTTTCGTCTTGTCAACCGTTACGAAAATTGGTTCTAATTTGTATTGTGTATTGTTTACACGTTACTGCGTTGTAACTTTGATCAGTGAGAATTACAAAACGGCGAATCGTTACAATATAATGCATGTATTGCATTGTAGTTGAGATTTATAAAGCGCCTTTCGCAGTGCAGACCAAGCAGAGGCGCTTCCAGTGCGAGGGACCCGAGAAAAATACTAGATTTAAGACAGCGGAAGGATGCAGCGGGACTTCCAGTCAGAATTCATAGAGCGAACTGAGAACATGTAACACATAATATAATTCCTAGATACAGTACATGGCTATACAATGCATGCACATACAATAGATGCGTATACAATACGTACACGTACAATACATGCACCCGCATTACATACACATACAAAATACATAATAGCCTACGCCCTATACGCACTATACGTATAATGCGTACATGTACGTAGTTAAGCATCCGGGTGACAAGTATTTCTCTGATCGGACAAGGTGTCGTGAGTGAAGGAAGTGATAGGAAGGGAAGCTGTGGAGAAAAGAATGCCACACTAGCGTTTTCTATTGTTATCAGACGTGATGACACGAGTCAAGGAAATGATAGGAAGAGAGGTCGTGGAGAAAAGAATGCCACACTGCTGTTTCCTACTATCAGAGACGGTGTTATGTCATTGAGTCTAAGAAGTGATAGGAAGAGAAGCTGTGGAGAAAAAAATACCACACTAGTGTTTCCTCATACCAGACACGACGCCGTGAGTCAAACAATTTATAGAAGGAGATGTTCTGAAGAAAAGAATGACACATTAGTGCTAACTCTAACCAGACACGACGTCTTGGGTGAAGCAATTTGCAGGAGGAGAGAGAGGCTGAGTAGAATAGGAAGTGTGACGGTCGTATAGTGTTTGTTCTGTCCGTCTGGTCTGACAGTGGAATGTGTTCTTGCATAGGACGACAGTAGGAGTCTTCGATCCAATACCAGATAGTTGTCAGTGCGTCGATGTCAAGTATAGAAAGATTCCATTTCGTGATTGTACTCGACAGCACCAGAAGCAGCAGCCAGCAATCTAAGAAAAATACTCGAGACAAATGAGAAAAATCTATGACAAGCGTAGATTGATGATAAGGTTATCGCGGTGAGAGTCATCTAGATTGACAGAGGACTTGTGACCTTGGTATGTAGGGTCAATGCCACTTATCCACCTGTCATCGACTCTGATGCGTTTGTCTTAGAGAAAATGCTGTCCATATTGCAAAGATTTATGGAGCATCTCTACAAGATATTACTTTAGGCGCTCCCTACCATATAACAAAAGGTCAAGATTAATCGATCAATCAATCAATCAACCAACCAATCAATCAATCAATCTGAAGCTATAGTTTCGTCTTCTGTGTTTAAAAATGAAACCCCGACATTACATTAGTACATGTAGTTCTCTATAGCTGAGTGCAAGTTTTTCTCGCTTTCTCCGGTTCCACACATTAAGTACAAGTAGTTTCCAATTTCAGTTATACGTATATGAAATATTTTGTATCTCCCTGCAGACACATCTCTTCTCTCTTCTCTCTCCTCTTTCTGTCTCTGTCTCTGTCTCTGTCTCTGTCTCTGTCTCTGTCTCTGTCTCTGTCTCTGTCTCTGTCTCTGTCTCTGTCTCTGTCTCTGTCTCTGTCTCTCTCTGTCTGTCTCTCTCTCTCTCTGTCTCTCTGTCTCTGTCTGTCTGTCTGTCTCTCTCTCTCTCACTCTCTCTCTCTATATATCTCTATCTTTCTCTATTGTCTGTCTGTCTCTTTCTATCTCAGCACCACTTTGAAAAGAGATGGTGAATGGATACCAGCATCATAACACAAAGTCACACCTTTGCTTGTCACTGTCCTTCCCTATCGTACCACTTAGTTGTTTCATTGTAGAACAGTTCACTTGCAAAGCTGACTAGCAATTTATTCAGCCTATATCTTTTAGATAGACCACGATTTTCCATTGGATGAGAAACTTTTAATTGAAATCCCTGCGTGCACAACTTTGTTTTTTGTCTTGTTCGATCTGTTCCATTGTGTGTTACTTCTTGTTCCTGAGAGTACACAGTTTTTTTAAATTCTTCGTGTTTTTCAAGTTTCTTGCTTACACTGCCATTGTCATAGTCGCATTGTTCCTCGTAAGTGTTCCTTTTGTTTTGCCTCTACCGTTTTCTGCTGTTCTCTATTGTGTCCACGTCTTCTCACAGTTTCACTCTTTGTCCCGACATCAGAGACAGTAAGGTGCATTATGAAACTATTGAGCGAGCCAACAACACGATAACGCCTAAGCAAACGGTTTCGAATTTCAATAAATTACCGTGACGAGACGCTATACGCATTGCACCCACGTTTGCCATTGTATAAGAAACACATTCACCTTGGTCATAATAATTATAAAGACTGTGCATCGGTTGTAAACATGCCGGGTCAATAGGTGTTGGATTCTCTTCGGACGGATTAAAAAACTAGAAGTGGGTCTACGGAAATATAATTGATCAGCCAGTGATGATAATGTACCGGTACAGGTGTTACAACTGGTTACGGTCTAACCTAAGAGAGATACCCTAGACGAGAGATCATCAAGTGCAGGACAAGAAATGAAAATTTAACATTGTTAAGGCAAGTAAGACCTCGACCATAATTTAAGCAGAGAGAGGTAAGAAGAGATGGAAGCATTAGTGACGCGTAAACTTTGTTAGTAGAGCGCCATTAATTTTGTAGCTATAGTAATTGTATGTAGATCGGAAAAGAACGTGAAAACCTCCTTCTGCAGTGTAGAGATTGTGTCAACCAGCAGAGACGTTTCTGCCTAAAAGTATGGTGCAGTGTGTCTGGAATACTCAGTCACAGTCTGAGCTCAAGAACTAAAAAGGTGTGCCTTGGACCATTCTTCTGTTCAAACAGGCTACCATTAAACAAATGAACTATTTCGTCACTTAAATTAGTCTAGAAAACATTTCAAAATTATCTCAAGGCGCATCTTTTTAGTTCTTGAGAAAAAGGAAAAACGATTGGGTTATTGGAGAGTTATACAACAAATAAAAATGGAAAAAAAGGTAAAAATAGACGGAGTTGGAAAAGCAGGAAAACGGAGACGGAAAGTGGAGACATAGAGACGGAGATTAATGGACAGCAGGAGGAGACCTGGAGCGCTCTTTCCACTGCTGCATGTGTTTCGATACGCATAATCTTATAGGCGTAGATCGAATTCTCCGTATACGAAGACGTTTCGATCGATTAGCAGAGGCTGAGGCTGCAGATCAGTCATCATCATCAACGACGCAGGCACTGCCGCACTCACCACCCTCCTCGCACAACTCCCGGGTTACTGGGTGCGACCACGCCTTCGGGCCTATATCGCAGAACGGATATATACTCTTGTCATGTGCACGCATCTAAGAGACTTAGTTAGACCGGTACTCGTTTGACGGAATGAAGAAAACCTCAGATGAAACGAAGCGCAAATGTATTTGCATTGATTCTTGTCATATTCATTTGTGTCATTTTGATTCAAGTCATTTTTATACGTGTCATTTTGATTCAGGTCAGTTTTATCTGTGTCATTTTGATCTATTGATTCGTGTCATATTCATTTGTCTCATTTTGATTCAGGTCAGTTTTATCTATGTCATTTTGATTTAGGTCAATTTATGCTTGTCATGGCATTCGCGTTATTGCGTTTCGTGATGTGTGTGGTGGCTGAAGCGTGTGTGTGTGTGTGTGTGTGTGTGTGTGTGTGTGTGTGTGTGTGTGTGTGTGTGTGTGTGTGTGTGTGTGTGTGTGTGTGTGTGTGTGTGTGTGTGTGTGTGTGTGTGTGTGTGTGCAGGTGTGTGTGTTTGGCCATTGTGTAATGCTCCTGACATAAATCGTTGTAGACATTCAGGTTGATAAATATTGTCACATGAGGGTGTGGTGCATCATAAATTGACTGTTACCGTTCAGCCGTAGCGCTTGAAATAAATGAACCTCCTCTTACACCCATCATCACATGAACGACGCGAATCATAATGACATAAAGCAAAATGACATGAGTCAAAATGACAGAAATTAAACTGACATGAATCAAACTACCATGAGTCAGAATGATATGAATCAGAATGACACGAATAAAACTGGCATGAATAAAAATGGCATGAATCAAAATGTTACGAATTATAATGGCGTGAATCATAATGGCACGATTCAAACTGACATGAATCAAACTGACATGAATCATAATGACGCAAATAAAAATGACTTGAATCAAAATGACAAATAAAAATGGCTTATATAAAAATTGAACTGAAACAAAACTCTTCGGAACATGAGAGCTCTCTCGGTGTGTGCATCGAAAGAGCTAAATCATTCTCAGTTCTTTTTCATTTCACATCTGATCATATCCACTCTGAATGATCCAATATAGACCGTCTAGTCCAATAGCATGACACAACATGACATGCATAGCATAACACACCATTGCATACGTAACATGGCATTATATTCTGTAATGTAATATCAATGGGCCTACAATAAAATGACTTTTATAGCGCTGGCATATATTGCTACCTGTATATTTTAATACATTTATTTTTTTGGGTGTAAATTCCAGCCTGGGCAATGATCCCTCTGG
Source organism: Aporrectodea caliginosa (assembly GCA_020284085.1). Taxonomy (NCBI): domain Eukaryota; kingdom Metazoa; phylum Annelida; class Clitellata; order Crassiclitellata; family Lumbricidae; genus Aporrectodea; species Aporrectodea caliginosa. The sequence continues at coordinate 368,955 of JACEVL010000544.1, read as the reverse complement.
ATTTATTTGCCTTGCGTTGGATATATTTTCTGTTTTACGCCGGTCTCACTGGCTATATAAAGCATCCCTCCGGATGATAATAGATTTCTGATGTTGTCGTCGCTGCTGCTGCTGTTGCTGCGCCCGCTAAGCACGTCTTTGAGACATCGTCGTGGATGCGTGGCAACGCGCCAGCATCAGTACCAGTAGCATCACCCACCACCACCAGCCCAAGCCACAGAAGAAGCATTGCGGCTGCGGCAGCAGCGAAGAAGTATTGCCGCATCATTGACGGACGGGCGTTGCGCCGTGGCCTGCTGCCGGGGTACTGCGGCAGCTGATGATGATGATGATGAAGAGGCGCTTGCGTGTAGTGGAGGTTGGAGCTTGGAAGCGTCTTAAGGGCGCGCGCACCAAGTGACGAAAGTTGGCAGATTCTGCTCTCGGGCTGCCGCTGTCCGTATACAAACAGCGACGCCAGCCGTGAATACAAAGCACAACACTGGAGATTAACCGGACAATTAGAGCTGCTGCTCCTGCTTCTATGATCATATAACAGGGCTCGGCGTTTTCTACACGGATCGCGCCACGGAACGTTAGAGTCCTATACGGTTAATTGGCGATACTTGTTTTCTACGAAGATCTTATCAATCTCTCGCTTGTTGTACATATAAATAGCAGCGGAAGTTACAAGGACAGCTCCCCGTTCATCTTTCTATTAGGCAACTACTATTAGGAGTAGGGCGTTTTAAGCTGGACCGCGCAGTAATCGCGAGTAGTAGAGAGAGAGAGAGAGGGCTCGCTGTGTGTTTATCCCACTGTCAGAGTCCGTGCTTGGCTTGTGCGTCGCTAAGTTCCTCTCACCGGTCGGCACGTTCGGCCAGTTGTTATTTCTCACAACCGTCGATGAATTCTTTCTCTTCTGAGCGCGCAGTCTGCCTGCCATCTTATGAGACGGTTCGCTAAGAGCTTGATGCGTGTAATACCACGCCGGCGCGTCTCGATCGGTCGGCGGCGATGATGTGCGAACGAGATCAAGGAAATTCCATTGGCGGCGGATTAAAGAAATTGCGGTGCAATTAACGTCGATGGATTAAAGGAGAATCTGCGACGTAACTGAACAAGTGAAGAAGAACTACACTTCGACCAACAAGTAAATACCGACGTATTAATGTATTTATGTATGTATATTATACTTGTGTATGTTTGGATGTTTTTATGCGTGTATGTAGCCTACTAAGACACTCGATGAATTGAGAGATGCTGTCCAGATGAAGAGAATGTAGTTTAAACAGTTTTAAATTCCTCGTAAAAAGCGCCGCACACGTGATTCTCTTACTCATCTAAGCGTATGCGTTTAAGACAGTTTGAAAATGCATGCTGTACAAAGTAGAACACAACAGTGCACTTGCGTGTAACTGCATTCCATTCCAAGACAAAGGTTCAGCATTGGAAAAGAAGCGATTAGGCTTGAGTTGAAGCGCCAGTGAAAAACACCCGCATGAAGGACCCTATCTAGCATGCGTTTGGGAAATGTAAATAATGTTTAAGTAATGACAAATAACAGCGTCATTCGGCCTTCGGGCAAAGTTCGGAATAGGATCAGCGCGCGATAAGCCTCGATGGACTACAAGCAAATACGATAGCAATCAGGTAAATATTATGTGGAAATTGCAAGAAAAACCTGGAAATACTCTGCAGAATATAGCCAAGAGAAATTTATCGTTCGGATGACGGCAAATGGTACGAAGTGGAGGTAAGCCTACAGATCAATAACTCCAAGAAATCGTAAATGTCAGTAATAGTCAGGACTACGACATAGCACTAAATTTCAAGGAATAGTATATCAATCAATCAATCAATCAATCAGTCAATATTCGTTTAATCTGCTAAAGGTTGACATAGACGGAACGCTAATATTTAGTAATAGTCAATGGGGAGTCGATGAAGATAATGCCTACTTGGGGGTTAAATCAAAGTTTCACTTAAATATAGGCTTAGTCCGTATCGATAGTGCAACTACTTTGTTAGTTAACTATCTATTATTTAATTTTCAAGAACAGTAGATCAGCAAGACGAAAACACAATTATAACATCAGGACATATGCCATTCAAATTGTGACAGGCAGTGGTTACATTCCACAGTATAGGCCTACACAGTCAGATGTGAGATCCGAAACCTCTCACTTGAGATTCGTCACCTTAAAGTGGAGATCCGTTTATTAAACGCGTTTTTGACTACAATAATTTCAATTTTTCAATTTCAATTCAATTAATTGATCCAAAAACAAGCAAACAATCAGGAGAAGTGAAAAAAACATGCAATTGAAGCTATGCATTTTGTTTCACGCATTTCATGTGCTATCCGAATATCGAGTATGAGTTATGGATGCGCCATGGTTATGGTTAGGTTTCACAGTTCAACAGTTGCAAAAATTTGAAGATCCGCACCATCTGGATGAGCAATTTAACCACAGATGGCAATTAATCAATTAATTTGCAAGAGCAGTACAGGTCAGCAAGGGGTCGTCCATTAATTATGTCAACAAAATAGGGGGAGGGGGTTTGGAAAAGTTTGACAGTTGTTGACAAGGAGGGAGGGGTTCGGTACAATTTGACGTCAACAATTTTTTTCCAATGAATCAACACAGCCCCTCAAAATGGTAGCGAAAACATTAAGTAATGCGAAAAATGCATAAAGTGCTTAATGTTTAATACTACTAAAAGCTGGTTATAAACTAAACTCATATATTTTGAAATTCGAGATTGCATTTTTTAGTGTAAAACTTTAAAAAAAATGATTCTACATGTATTGAGCCATTGTGTTTCTTTTTTGTAGGGGGGGGGTTCTGGGATTGTTGACATAATTTTTTAGGGGTCCGTCAATGTTTGACAGTTGTTGACAAGGGGGGGATGAGGGGGTCAAAAACTGCCTAAAATTTGTTGACATAATTAAATGACGACCCCCAAGAGGAAAACACAATTATAATAATTATCCGGGTATATCGATCCGCTTGTCCATTGTACCCCGCGCAAGATCTTGCCGCTTTGGACGTGAAGGGCAATGAGGTTGTTTGGCGCCAATCCCTTTCCTCAGACTAAAGACCTCACTTCCGGTGCGTGTGTCTGTTCGATTGTGTCGGCGCAGTCTTTCAGATCCGGACTAGAGACATAACTTTTCTCCAATTCCATTTCCCCTACAGACGCTGCTTCCCGTCTCCGTGGATTGAACTCTACCTATATGAAAGAAACTGTGCGCTGGCTCCCTGCTGGTTTAGCGTCTGATTAAAGATGCTCTTCCTTTCATGACCAACAATGGTCTGAGCGGCCATAGAATAGCACATAATAGCCTTAGAATAGCATACAATGACCATATAATAGCAAACAATGCCCAGTTAGCACCCATCGAATATCATAAACATCCACCGAAAAGCATACAGTAACCACGGAAGAACATGCAATAACCACAGAGTAATAATGATGGAGATGATGATGATGATGATGATGATGATGATGATGATGACGACGACGATGACGACGACGACGACGATAATGATGATGATGATGATGATGATGATGATGATGATGATGACGACGAAGACGATGATGATGATGATGATGATGATGATGATGATGATGACGACGACGACGACGACGATGATGATGATTGATGATGATGATCTTCGTTTACTGATTCAAGCCGAAATGAACGCAGTATGACTACAAGTCATAGTACGAACGGATGATCACAAGTTATTACAGAAGTCGAATTTAACTGTATGGCTGCCATGCAAGGCGCCCATCTGTTCTACAGCTAATTTTACCAACGTCATCTGGCGAATGAAAGGCTGAGTCGACCTTTAGTATGTTATTCTGTGGATATTCTATGGTTATTATATGCTAAAGGTCGACTCAGCCTTTCATTCGCCAGATGGCGCTGGTAAAATTAACTGTAGAACAGATGGGCGCCTAATAATAACCGTAGAATATCCACAGAATAATACAGAACACGGCCGGAGCTCTGCGTTCTTGTTTAGCTCAGCCGGATTCACAGCATTTGCAATTTGGATTGACCCTCACCTTTCTAGATCTTTAACGCATCGACTGTTCCAGTGACTTGGAAAGGATTTTAACAACTTTAACAAGCGTTGAAGCAATATAATATTTTTCATATACAAACACACAGTCATGTGTGATAGAGTGGCCAAATGAACTGACATTTGCATCTTTTATAAAACACATTAGGAACTCGGACCAGTATGAGAATTGTAAAAAAATTAATGGGAGCGGGGGAGGTTAGTTTATGTGTGCAATTTATGTGTGAAATATATACCTTTACTACGGGATCTTAAGAAATATTAGGGAGGTTGAACCCCAACCCCTGGCAATTCTCACCCTGGCAATTCCTCAAAAGCGACCAGAAGTTTGCGCTAATAAAATAGCATTGCTACAATTTCGATGAACGCTTCTGAGTAGAAATCTCGGACGGGCGATATATAAATACTCTGTATTAAATGAAAGTTGACCTGAGCTTTTGGATTTTGCGGATATCCCAGTACAGCCTCCCAATGGCGCAATAGATGGTCGGCAATACGAAGAGCTGACCGTACTCTGTCAGTGCCAGTCCCACGCCTGGATAAAGGAGGAGGGCGAAGCTAATGATCTCTGTTATCACACAGTGTCGTTAAACTGAAACTACTACTAAGACCGTGTTGTGATTCTGACCATCAGCTACTTCCTGACGCCTTTGCGTTGGGCGGTGTTATCGAAAGGCGTGGCAAGAGAAACCCCCTGGGGCAGTAACCCATTTTATCGGAGGGTATTTACACCCGACCGGAGATTACACAGCCGGCTGCTAACCTGTAGAAAAATACCCTCACGGATATCATCGCAGGTATTTAAAAAGCTTTCGGTCGTGATAGCGCATTCGTGATACGATGGGCAGGGATTGATCGAACGGAGGCCTGAAGGCATTGACTTCCGCTGTGTGGTGAGAAGCATAGGCTGGTTTGTGTAATGTGCTGAGCTAGTCCTGAAAATAGTCGGCATATCTGAATCAGTTTTTATGGAATTAATGTTTGTATATGGTGGTCCCATGGGGGCTTGGAAAACAAAATATGTAGATAACACGTCGATAGGACTAAATTGCTGTGAATAAAGTGCTTCTGTTTTCCATTGTGTACGAATCGCTCGATCCTATTCGCACTAAATGAGAAGGTCCCATCTGCCATTCTGCATAACATCTGAGAAGGTCCCCTCTGCCATTCTGCAAAACATCTGAGAAGGTCCCCTCTGCAATTCTGTACAACATCTGAGAAGGTCCCCTTTGCCGTTCTGCATAACGTCTGAGAAGGTCCCCTTTGCCATTCTGTACAACATCTGAGAAGATCCCTGCCATTCTGCATAACACCTGAGAAGGTCCCCTCTGCCATTCTGCATAACATCTGAGAAGGTCCCCTCTGCCTTTCTGAATAACATCTTAGAAGGTTCCCTTTGCCATTCTGCATAACATCTTAGAAGGTCCCCTCTGCCATTCTGCATAACATCTGAGAAGGTCCCCTCTGCCATTCTGCATGCCATCTGAGAAGGTTAACTCTGCCATTCTGCATAACATCTGAGAAGGTTCCCTCTGCCATTCTGCATAACATCTGAGAAGGTCCCCTCTGCCATTCTGCATAACATCTGAGAAGGTCTCCTCTGCCATTCTGTACAACATCTGAGAAGGTCCCTTTGCCATTCTGCATAACATCTGAGAAGGTCCCCTTGCCATTCTGCATAACATCTGAGAAGGTCATTCTGCATAACATCTGAGAAGGTCCCCTCTGCCATTCTGCATAACATCTGAGAAGGTCCCCTCTGCCATTCTGCATAACATCTGAGAAGGTCCCCTCTGCCATTCTGCATAACATCTGAGAAGGTCTCCTCTGCCATTCTGCATAACATCTGAGAAGGTCTCCTCTGCCATTCTGCATAACATCTGAGAAGGTCTCCTCTGCCATTCTGCATAACATCTGAGAAGGTTCCCTCTGCCATTCTGCATAACATCTGAGAAGGTTCCCTCTGCCATTCTGCATAACATCTGAGAAGGTCCCCTCTGCCATTCTGCATAACATCTGAGAAGGTTCCCTCTGCCATTCTGCATAACATCTGAGAAGGTTCCCTCTGCCATTCTGCATAACATCTGAGAAGGTCCCCTCTGCCATTCTGCATAACATCTGAGAAGGTCCCCTCTGCCATTCTGCATAACATCTGAGAAGGTCCCCTCTGCCATTCTGCATAACATCTGAGAAGGTCCCCTCTGCCATTCTGCATAACATCTGAGAAGGTCCCCTCTGCCATTCTGCATAACATCTGAGAAGGTCCCCTCTGCCATTCTGCATAACATCTGAGAAGGTCCCCTCTGCCATTCTGCATAACATCTGAGAAGGTCTCCTCTGCCATTCTGCATAACATCTGAGAAGGTCCCCTCTGCCATTCTGCATAACATCTGAGAAGGTCTCCTCTGCCATTCTGCATAACATCTGAGAAGGTCCCCTCTGCCATTCTGCATAACATCTGAGAAGGTCCCCTCTGCCATTCTGCATAACATCTGAGAAGGTCCCCTCTGCCATTCTGCATAACATCTGAGAAGGTCCCCTCTGCCATTCTGCATAACATCTGAGAAGGTCCCCTCTGCCATTCTGCATAACATCTGAGAAGGTTCCCTCTGCCATTCTGCATAACATCTGAGAAGGTCCCCTCTGCCATTCTGCATAACATCTGAGAAGGTCCCCTCTGCCATTCTGCATAACATCTGAGAAGGTCCCCTCTGCCATTCTGCATAACATCTGAGAAGGTCCCCTCTGCCATTCTGCATAACATCTGAGAAGGTCCCCTCTGCCATTCTGCATAACATCTGAGAAGGTCCCCTCTGCCATTCTGCATAACATCTGAGAAGGTCTCCTCTGCCATTCTGCATAACATCTGAGAAGGTCTCCTCTGCCATTCTGCATAACATCTGAGAAGGTCCCCTCTGCCATTCTGCATAACATCTGAGAAGGTCTCCTCTGCCATTCTGCATAACATCTGAGAAGGTCCCCTCTGCCATTCTGCATGACATCTGAGAAGGTCCCCTTTGCCATTCTGCATAACATCTTAGAAGGTCCCCTCTGCCATTCTGCATAACTTCTTAGAAGGCCCCCTCTGCCATTCTGCATAACATCTTAGAAGGTTCCCCTCTGTCATTCTGCATAGCATCTTATCGAGAGGTCGAGGGTTCAAATCCCCGCCAGGGCAGTAAGATCTTCGATATTTCTGTTCCACTTGCGATGCCTCTTAAACTTCCGGAAGTATACAATAGTACTTCCAGTTAGAAATTTACATAGCGCCACTTCATCTAAAACTAATCAGAGAAGGCGCTCTCTGCGCAAGCTTATGATATGCTGAATGTAATTAAGAACAGAAATTTATCATTGAGCAAAACAACGCACAGAAAACTAGAAGAGACATCAGTGGCGAGCACACGCAGACACATATAGCCCAGCCAACGTTGACAGTTTGCATCATTTTCAAAGTCTTTGCACCAAGTTGCGTCGATAGTAAGACCTTAAATTTATCGTTCCATGTCTGGAAGTATTGTATTGTATCTATCAATTTATATAGCGCCTCTCGCAGTGCACACCAATCAGAGGCGCTCCCAGTGCGAAAGAGACCCAGAGAAAGAAAGAGGTCTTCAGACAACGAAAAGAGGCACTTGGCCCACCAATTAATAAGCGGGAACGTGTCAAAGGAGGAAGCTGGTTCCATAGTGCAGGGCCAATGAAGGCAAAGGCTCGCGTTTTAGCCATAGTAGTTCTCGCTCAGAAGTCAACTGGACCGAACGATATTTTTGTTTCACTAATTATTGTAGTGTGGAAATTCCAGACAGTCTAATTTGGAGCACATTTGCATCCTCCATTCGCAGTAGAACATGTGGCGCACGAAGATATGCAGGACAACACGTGGCACAATCATGAAGATGCGCAATTGAACATGTGGCATATAACGATAATCTTATCGATATGTTGAAAAGTGACCCGTTTCGTTGAATCGTTAAGGTTGATCTTTCCTGGACAGCGGGAAGCCATTCATCACCTGCATGGCTGCAACGTGCCATATTGCAACGTATTGTAGTTCAAAGTGGGACTAGTTTCATCTGATTGTTTTAATTTCAAGACCCTTAAAGCCTGAAGCATATTTGATGCATCCAAGAACCAATACCAGTTCAGCAAACGATCTGTTTCAAATAAGGGTTCACAGTTTATTAACCACTGAGATCTGGCCAACAACAATACTTAAAAGTTAAAACCAGTCCTTGCATCATGTCATATTGTTCCTCAGATTCAACTATAGGTCACCTGGTTATCTTTCTCTGGACATGCCTAAAACTAGACCCTGTTCTTGTTGAACGCGCTTTTCCGTTGCTGGACTTAGAATTTGTGAACTTTCTGGCTGTGTTCTTGGTGAACAGGGAGAGATTTCTGTTCAGATACTTTATTTGATTATGCTTTAACCTCAATGTATACATGTTTAAAATACAATATACATGTACACCATCTGTCTTACGGACTGATCTTCTGGATATCAACTTGATTACGGCTTGGTTTTGGTGAGCCATCAGTAGATGCCTTGTGCATTGCACAGCGGCGCAAAAGAATTAATTAATTACAATTATTATTAGAAAACAATGTCTCGATGTCGTTCTCCGAGGTTTCTCAGACAAAACTATAGAGTCGTCTGTTCTATTTTGGTGCCTTTCTACACGTTAACACATGGATTGGTTGGCCCTATATCTTCCGAATATGACACTGCTCATTCATTTGCCTGTTTCAGCAAAACGCAAAGCAGCTGTGGAACAGTGCGAATTCTCGTGATAGGCTCACATACGTACATCCATATATACATACATTATATATATATGATATATTATACAAAAAATAGAGCAAACAAACAAAACTG
>JACEVL010000544.1:350000-355000 GCA_020284085.1 Aporrectodea caliginosa | reverse complement strand
CAGAGAGCAGGTGTATCTCCTGGGGGCAGAGCCGGATTAACCTATAAGCGAAATAAGCCATGGCTTAGGGCCCCACAACGTTTTGAGGGCCCCCAACTGTGAGGAAATATAAAATCAGATGGTACAAAGGTCCTATTTGACATGGCTTAGGGCCCCACAACGTTTTGAGGGGCCCCAACTGTCAGGAAATAATAAATCAGATGGTACAAAGGTCCTATTTGACAATTTTCTTCTGGGAAAAAGATGGAAAAGCAAAAAAGTCATCAGAAATTTTTCAAAGTAATAAACATGGTTTTTCTCCAAATCTGGAAAAAAATGTTTGCATGGCTTTCCGGTTAGGGCCCCGGATGTCTTAACCCGGCCCTTGGCTTAGGGCCCCCGAAAGTCTTAATCCGGCCCTGCCTGGGGGAGCCCGTTCCAGACCACTGGGCCCACCACGGAAAAGGCTCGATTAATGGTCTCCTTCCAAAGAAATGAATTAGATTATAATCTTGAGTTAAGCGTTTACAGTTGTCTACCTGGCTGACTTGCGGAACTAGAGTTGATTGACAAGTCGAGAGTTCTAACCAATCGGTTACAGTGTCCCAAAAACAATCGGCTACCTTTCACGGAAGTAGTTACGAAAAAGAGGCACAAAACTTTAGGAATGATTACCTGAGAAGATGGGAAAACGTGATCGGAGGGAAGGAGAAAGATTGTGCAACTTAATGATCCAGTCTGATAACTTCAATAGCGTCGTCGGTTATTTATTAATTAATTTATTAATCAAATTTGTAACGCGCGCACGGTCACATCGAAATGTGAATCTGAGGCGCGGATAGTCAGCCGCTAGGTCAGGGATGACCAACCCGCGGCCCGCGGGCCAAATGTGGCCCGCGGGCTGCTGATTGGCGGCCCGCACGGCCCCATTCTAAATAATTTTTTTGTCTCATTTTGCGTCTCATTTTGCACCTACTTAGGCTACTTGTCCGACTACTACAATACTGCATAATAATGATGTCTAAAACAATAAAAGATTTAGTGTTGTAAGTTCTAATGACATAATGTAGTCGTATCTGTTTTTCTACATTTTGTAAAATATGAAACAAACATTTGTATTTCTGTCGAGACTGTGAGGACTAACATTTTGCGGCCCGCCGCGTGCTTACCAACAATCATAGTGGCCCGTAGGCCAAAAAGGTTGGCCACCCCTGCGCTAGGTGATGATGCACTTAGATTTCCAAATCCTTGAAAGCCAAGGAGAAATAGTGAGTTTTGAATCGCTTTTTGAAGGAAGGAAGTGAATTTGAGCTACGAAGAGAGAGTGGCCGTCGATTCCATTCTATTCGGTTATCGTTTTCAAGTGCCACGGTAGTCACACTCTAAAGCCGAGTGTTCACAACTAGAACACATTTTTAAACGCCAAATTGTAACACTAATAGAACGCGTCCGGGCGTTTCTAATGTTAACGCTGGCATTAAGTTTTTGAACACTAGTGTTATGATTATTGAACACCTATGCGCGTCACTAATAGAACGCGTCCGGCGTTTCTAATGTTAACGCTAGCATTAAATTTATGAACACTAGTGTTACGATTTTTAAACGCTTGATGGGTGTTCTACTCGTTAACGCATGACGTGTGCAAATGCTTTAACGCGTAAATGTAACACTAATAGAACGCGTCCGGGCGTTCAAACCCTGCTCTAAACGCTAGTGCTCATGAAAGGAACACAACAATGTGCTCTTCATGAACACTAGTGTTCCCAACCTATGAACACTTGCCATAACCACACATCTTCAGAATTGAGAGAATACACGTATACTAAATACATAATATACAATACAATATAACGAAAGCAATTGCATGTATAGGCCTAATATATTCAAAAATTAAGACAAAATATTAGCACAGCTATTATATGAAAGTCAGAATTGAGATATAAAATAATCATACTTCAATGCAATTGCACAGCAAGGGTTCGTCCATAAAGGACGCCCCCAAAAATACCTCCTTTGGACCCTCCATCACCCTTTGTCCGCTTTTGGCCTTACTCTCCCACTTTGCAGACGTCTGCACTCCAAAGCCAGGTAACAATTATAATGCACTAACATGCAGAAGACACCCTTACAAAACTTCTTGTTCTAGGCCTATATCTTAATTTATAAGCACATGCATAATTGAATTGTCTGAATATATACATGCTATTTGAAACTTGAAAGTAAAGCAAGTTTCCATACGTCAATTACAGCACTCAAAGCTGTAAAAACTGAATCAATGTCTCCCATCTTATGAATGAAGTTAGTGCTTAAAGCAGGTTGAACTAAAAGCCGTGTACATGTACATGCAGACCCATCTTAAGCCATAAGACTTCCTCCCTTGTCCGCATTTGCATGACCCTCCCTCCCTCTGTCCGGATATAATATATATGTGAATGACCCACAACCAAGTCTCATGGATATTTAAATTTAAATCCAAATGCTAATCAAAAATATAAAAGCACACATGTATGCAATTCCAACAGAACATAGAACTACAAATATCCTGCAACTGAAAATCCTGCAAATAATGATTAACTTGAAATTAATTACAATGCCATTGACATTGATGATAATTGTTAACATTCAAATTTCACATTCAACTTTAGCAACTGAAAATCCTGCAAATAATGGTTCTGTAAGATTTTGTCAGTGTCACAGGATAAGACGTAGTTAATCTCGGGTAATGACTCCGGAAAACTTTAAATAACAGCACAGTTTTGTAATGAAAAATTTGAACTGCTTGCTGGTGTCCTTCACATAATTGTCAGAGTTTGGAGAACGTCCAAAAGATTAGCATAAAACCTAGAGTATTCTAGGTCGAAAATATAGTGTGAGACAAGCAGCAGCAGGGTGGCACTCAGAATATTGGTCTTTGGCACTTTAGTCACAGCTGTGTCACCCAGTGACACCCACAATGAAAATGCGGGTATGTCGTCGCTCACTGTCAGAGCAACGATATGCAGGGCTCACTCTCCGCTGTCTCCAAAGACTGTGCCACAGCATGCATTGTCTGCAATGATCTGAAACAAAGTGCACAACATTCAGAATGACTAGTACTACAGTATGTGTAAAAATGTAATAGATGACGTTTGATTGAACATTATGCACACTGAAAGGTAGGCACGAAGACACAGAGAGAAGCAATTGTACGAATCATGATTGTCCTATAGCTTAGGTACACTGCATAGGTTGAAAATATCAAATATGGAAATATATTTGAGCAGCTGAAAATGTATCAGTTTTAGTTTATAAAATGGCTTGAACATTCAACTAATGAAACTGTTATAATATCCTTAAAAAGAACTTACATTCAACAGTAGGCCTAATTTGCAAACCATTATTATAAATTATTTGTTTTCACCATGGCACATTGAATTGCTCCTTGCATTTTGTGTAAATTTATAGCAATGAGAAATTGTAATAAAAATTAGACCACAGAAAACTTTCTGAATCAACGGTCACTGACCTTCAACACAACTATTACAGAGAAAGCTGGAAAATGCTGGCCTCTTTCCTTCTCACTTCCCTGGCTGAAATGTGTCTCGTGCTCTACAAGTGAACTACTGGTACATGAGTAACATTCGGCCAGCACCCTATACAAAAAGAGACCACACAAATAATCATAATCGTAATAATCCCCAAACTTCTAATGGACCACTCGAAAGCCTGTTTTGAAATTGATGTGTTTTAAAGAGACTTTTGGGATCCAATCTATTATCTATTCTAGCAGTTAACACTGTCTACTTAATAATGAACTCTAACATCAACTTTACGTTTTTTAATCTGTAAAGAAAAAAAATCACATTTAATTATAAACTTTATAAATTCCCAAATGCTATCGGAAGCATGTTAAACAACATCAAATTCAGGCAGTGAAACACCACTACCGACTACTTCGCCCTTGTCACTTGAAGTTATTGGATCTGACCCTTAATCAGCAAATTTGACAGCAGTATTTATGACCTGTTTGTGATGACGATGTACATGCACTTTTAAATTGTAATATTTCTGTGCTGCGTACCCGCATGGCACTCTGAAATTTGCTTCATGCTGAAATGATCTGGCGCAAGCCTCAAGGAGTCTTTAAATCTGAGAAAAAATTGTTCCCAAAAATACAAGAATCGCACCGAAAGCAATTATTATCCATCCATGTTAAGTGCTAAATGGGTTATTATCCATGTTAGGTGCTAATGGGTTAATTGCCTTCCATAATAAATTGATACCGAGGAATCAGAAGTTGCGATATTACAAGTACTATGCATAGGCTATAGCGTCTAAAGTAGCCTACTTTGCAAATTTGCTACTGAATATAATGAGGTCACGTTTGCACATTTCGTGTGGAAAAATACTCACGCTTGTGTAGTTTTACAACAATTTTAAGCACAAAATGAACCTTTCCAACAGATTTTTTCGAAACATATTAACCGCCATTCCGCCAAAAACGAAAGTGGGTCGCGTACGTAGACGTAATTTTAATATTCATGAACCATATGGTTGAGCCTCGATGGACGTATGGCTTTGCAAAATGAAAAAATATATCGTAAACAAAGCGAAACATAAGATTATTATAATATCTCGATTTCATAAAAATTTCTACTGCGATGCCCGACTGAATATTTAACACAAACTTGGGTACTTGTCGGTTAATTTACCCCATTTCATTTTCTCGTCAACCTTGTCGGTTAATTCACCCCATTTAATTCTTGTGTCTACCTTGCCTGTTCATGCACCGTCCTAGTGCTGACGTCATATCCGTACAAGTCCATCCATTTTGTAACTGTTTCATAAGACGCATTATGTCGTAGCCTTTAGGCTATCTGTCTTATAATGATGACGACACCAACCCTAATCCCTGACCATAACCGACCTCCACGACGTAAAGTTCTCTAACCTATGTCGGTTAGGTTCAGCTGATGCGTCGTTGTTACGCGTCGTGAGGGTCGGTTAGGGTCAGGGTTAGGGTTAGTGTCGTCCAGGTTTTG
>JACEVL010000544.1:330000-345000 GCA_020284085.1 Aporrectodea caliginosa | reverse complement strand
TCTGGAAGGTCAAGCCGAGGAGACACGAGACAGCATGATGCTATACGGTGATGACGATGGTCGTGTGGTGGCGCATGAATATGATTTGATAGCTAGAATATTTCGGTTTTCAGTCATGAGTGGAAAGTATCAGAGGTGAGTGCAAGCGGAGGAGGGGTAAAATTTATAGGCGCTATGAGAGGATGAACAAACTGGCAGAGGTCTTTTGGGAGTCCATTCCAAAGTGGTGCAGCATAGACTAAAGAGTGGCTGCAGAATTTCAGAAAGGAGGAGACTGGAGGCCGCGGTAGAGAAAGATATGTCTATTTCAGCACAGCCTTTGCCTTTAAACACGAAACTTCAGTCAGATAGGACAAACTGTGACCTGCTGCATTGGATCTTTTGTCAATTCTGTTTGGCGCAACATAAACTGCGCCACGTTTTGTGTTTGTGTCACCGGACTCCTCCGGTCTTCAATGGTCGCTGGCTTTGGTGACAATTGGTGTGCTGACGTACGTTCGCAAGTGATGAAGGGGAGAGTGGGCTAATTCCAAATGCAGAAATATGCGGACAAATACGGACAACGTGAAGGAGGAGTCCGAAGTAGGTCATCTTTGCGGACGTCCTTTTTGATGTCTGTTTTGATGATTTCTCTTGAAGTCTTCTTCTCGAATTCCTCGAGATTTCGTGGCTGACGGCTATAATTAAGACTACAGCCCACTTCTGATCATTTCATGTTTTCTTAAGATCAGAAGAAAGACGACTAAAGGATTCTTCCATCTTCTTGACTCGATCCTTGCTAACCGTACGTGTCCACAGCCAAATCCTGAATTCAGTATTATAGTGCTTTTGACGTATTGGCATTGGCATTTGCACACATCAGACCTAAGCATCAAGCGCAGAAGAATTGGGTATACGTTTGTGATGTTCAGTGTGCTTCTAATGCATATCATCTTCAAGACGTCCCTCCCTCAAATTTTTCTGCTTTAATCCTCGAACCTTTGGAATGCAATAGGTATAAATGAACTTCACTGCTCATAAATTGCCGCTTTCTTTTCTTTCAACTTCTTTTCGATTAGAGGAAACTATCCTCTCAATCGTTAGACAATATTTGCATTGGAATTTCAGTCATGAATTTCTATCCATTCCTTATAATTGCCTTTCCCCTACTCTTGTTAGTGGCACATTCTTCGTGAAGGACCTATACTGTATACTGCAGTATAACGCAGAGTGAAATGGCGATTAGAGATGTAATTTAGTTCGGGAATGGGGAGGACAAGTCTGGAGAAGGGAGAAAGGTCAAAGACCAAAGGTCAGAAGTCAGAGTCCATGAACGGATTAAACTCTCTACCGCCCTTAGGCCAAGTTTTCGCTGCCTTGATATTTATGTTCCAGAGTGTCAAGTTTTTTCATTTTTGTTTAAGAAAACATCGGACAATTCAGAGGACACAGATAAGAATAGCAAAACTTTAAAATGTCGAACCATTATAATTATAATTATA
This sequence comes from Aporrectodea caliginosa, assembly GCA_020284085.1. NCBI lineage: Eukaryota > Metazoa > Annelida > Clitellata > Crassiclitellata > Lumbricidae > Aporrectodea > Aporrectodea caliginosa. The sequence goes on along the minus strand of JACEVL010000544.1, from coordinate 343,519 downwards.
ATAATAGATTTACTTTTGGTGTTCTCGGTCGCGGTTTTAAATTAAAGTTAATGTTCAATTATTAATTTTTTAATTGCTAAGTTTGCCGACCTTAAAAATGTGACACCGTTAGGCTATAGGCTAGCCTCTTTCGTTCTCAAAGATCAATAGACACAGGACTGGAGAGTTCTTATTTCCGATATATATATATATATATATATATATATAATTTTATATGAGTTTCCATTCCTTTATAGATTCATTGTTTAGCTCCTATAGTAAACTCGTCACTGCCAGAGCCGTTTCGCCCTTTGGATGGTAGCCCAATATTCCACGCCCCCTGTATTTCAGTTATTTGTTTTGTTTACGGCTCTGCGTTTTCAACATTACTATCCGTACTTTTGCAGCTGCATATTATAACCAGCGTTTCAGTTATATTTTATGATTTTTTGTAGATGTCGGGTTAAAGCATGGATTATCTAATTCCGGAGAGCAATTCACGTCCGGTCAAGCATGACGGTTTTCGCTGTGATATTGGATGTCAGATATCAAGCAACCGTAACGCGACCATCAAACCAGTAATAAAACTCGTCTCTTGCAACGGTGCGTCGTCTCTGTCTAATTCCACAGTTACGTCTTCGTTCGCGGGAGTTACAATGCGACAGGTCTCGCATGTCGGAGGAGTCGAGTGGTAGACGCGAAAAAACGTCATCCTCCTCCTCCAAGACTCCCAGAATGCACCAGCGGACCAGCCGATCCTTCTCGCTGGCCCCGTCGAGTCGCCGCAAGTCCCTTGCCCTCTTCCACCCCTTCGAGGCCGACGATGGCCGGCCGGGTGGACTGCGCTTGCGGCCGTCCGTCCGGGAGCCGACCGAGGACCATCCGGCCGGAAGCGGGGATGATGATGACGACAGTGAACTACCGTTCCCAGGGTTTGTAAAGAAGGCGTTCTTCCTCTTCGAGCAGACGACTCCGCCCAGAAGTTGGTGTCTGGCAGCCATGACTTGGCCATATCCTTTACCAGATATATATTTGTTTATATTTATATATTATGTCTATAATATCTTTAATTCAAATATCCTTTACCAGATATATTTGTTTATATTTATATATATTATGTCTTTAATTCAAATATTTGTCGAGCTCTCCAGAGAGTGATGCAAAATCAATTCCAAGAAAAATTCTATCGCCGATGGCTAGAAATTGCCAATATTCTTTTATGTCTTATGCGTGGGTATGCATGTGTTTATAGGATCATTTATATAGAGGCATTTAGAGCCTTCAAAGGATCTGTACTTAATTCATATATTTTCATGGTGTTTAGTAGTACTCGAAATGATGCAGAATCAATCCTAAGATATATATAATCCTAAGCGCTTCTGAGTAGTTTCTTGAAGAGGCGCTATATAAATGTTCTGAATGAATGAATGAATGAATGTATATATGTATATATAATCCTAAGATATATATGTACCAGTATGTATATATAAAAGGTAATTGTTTTGATATATATATATATATATATATATATATATATAAATGATAGGCTGTGTCGCCCGATGCGCTGCCAGCGCGAGAAGGACTAAGGTCTAAGGTCTAATTGTTTTGATAATGGCGGAAACTCATCAGGATTGGTTTATTTCATACATTTATGAAGAGCCAGCTGATTCTGATGAGTCATCAGTTGATGGTATCCAGGTATCAACAGCGAAATGAATGGTATGGTATCAGTTGTATGGTTAATTAAAGTCAGCAGCACGTAATACAGTGGAGCTTTAATATTACACGACACACTTGTGTGGCACCTTTTCGTAACTATGGCTATGGCTGATTACAGCAGAAATTGGTGTTGCCAGAACACTAAGAATTTAATGTTTGTAATATAAAGTGTTTACTGCAGCCTGCAGCTAGATATTTATTTCACAGGCATGTAATGTAATATGAAGTTACAGACATTTATATAGCGCCTTTTTAGCACCTACCAAATGCTCTGCTTGTATACAGCTATCTATCTAACAGATTTAAACAAGTGCAACTTTCTGGTAAGGAGATATTGCATGTTGAGTTGAATCATCTTGAAGCAGTATGTATTTTAACATTAAGTATATGTGACAAAAGCCTGAATACATAGATCTACTGAAGATGTCTTTTGTTTTAAAATTCCTTTATTAACGCCTAATAATTTAGACTCTTATGCACTTCTAATGCCATATGTTACTTCCTGATACTTCCTGTCCACAAGCGCACAACCTCACACGCAGATCGTTTATAATAGAATGTTATACTCTGTATAAATGTATGTACACCAAAGTGCGGATATGCAATTGGTTCAATAAAGAATATACTTACTTACTTACTTACTTACTTAATGTCCTTTGTGTACTGATGATGTAATCTATAACCACCTGATAATGTCGTTTGTACACTTCCAATGTCATTTTAAACCTCCTGCTAATGCCAGTTCTTCACTGATGATGCCATTTTATTTATATTTATATATATATATATATATATATATATTATATATATATATATATATATATATATATAATTTTTCTTCTCTCAACCTTTTGCGTTTTGGTTATACGTTCTTGAATGCTTCCTGGAAATGAAATTATCTTCGTTCTGCCACGGACTTAGGAGCGGAATTATTATAGCTGGAGTTTATTATGATGGACTGTTATGAGTTTCCTTCTTCCGAATTCGCCATCTGGCGAGAAGTACTTCACCGCTTGTGAATCAAAAAGCCGCTGATATTGAGAGCACGGTAAATTCCCATTATATCAAACCTGACGGCCATTTGCACCGTGGAGACATTAAACAGACTATTTTCCAGGCATGTTAGTGTCTCGTTGCGATCGGAGCCACACTGATGTGACATAATTCATCCTTTGCTTCTTGAGGATGACGCCATTTCGGTCCATTTGTTTAGAAGATTAGTCACAATAATATATCATGTGCTTTCTAAGAGAATTAAAACTCGATGGGTCTGTCAAGAAAGATTGATATTTTGAGGTGTCATAATATAAGAGATGGATAACTAATCAGTTAGATTATAATCGATTAGCTAATCGATTAGACAAACAGCTAATTCTAATTCTAATCGATTAGCAAGTTAACTAATCGATTAGCTAATTGATTAGCTATTTGTCTAAGCTATAGGCTTATTCAAAATCTAATCAATTAGCTGCAAGATTTTGCTAATTCTAATTCTAATCGATTAGTAATTTAACTAAACGTGCCTATCTCTGCATAATATGTCTAAAAAATATTCTAAAAGGCTCTAGAAATTCTCGAAATAACTTAGCTGTATGAGTTGCATCGTCAAATTTTCATTTATGCAAAGCATTCATTTTGCTCTGGATGTCAATGCTAAGCAAAGTATCCTGCTTTTAGTGGTACTATACAATTCTACAAATATTATGTCTACCAATATCCTGTTTGCAATGATACCATGCATACTGTAGCATATTATGTTTGTAAGAGGATCCTGCACTTACAAATACAATACCGTGTTTTATGAATAGCCTATTCTTATCATAGTGTAAGTACTAAGTATACATGTATATGGCTACATGTAAAGCACTGCGACAGGAACTGGGTCAGGTTTGTTTGAGATGCAAAGGTAACGTTTGGTTTATGGTCCAAAGGTCAGGCCTGGTTTGAGATGCAAAGGTCAGGTTTGATCCAAAGTTCAGGCTTGGTCTGAAATGCAAGGTCAAGTTTTGGTTTGAGATGCAAAGGTCAGCTTTGGTGTGAGATGCAAAGGTAAGGTTCGGTTTGAGATGCAAAGGTCAGGTTTGGTTTGAGATGCAAAGGTAAGGTTTGGTTTGAGATGCAAAGGTCAGGTTTGGTTTGAGATGCAAAGGTCAGGTTTGGTTTGAGATCCAAAGTTCAGGCTTGGTTTGAGATCCAAAGTTGAGGCTGGAAGATTGGCAGAATGACATGGTGGATGTTGTCTAGAGTTTCAGCAACAAGGGAGATAAGATGAAGAGTCAGAGTAGGATTTGTAAACTATTGCTTTCTAGTTTTGAGCGAAATGACTGGCAGTGATTGTGTTTCGTGATCTGACAAGAACTAGGATCAGAAAGTCAACGTACATCTGAATGGAAGATATTGCAGAGGGATTAAGCTGCTTCTGAGTTCCAATGTGTGGAATAAAACACACCAGGTCCTGCTGTACATATTCATTATTGTAGATATATATATATATATATATATAATATATGTACCAGTACTGTATGTGTATATAAAAGGTATACGTATCACATTTAATAAATAATACACACATGCAGTACATATCCATGGCTGTAGAGATATGTATATATATATATATATAATATTATATATATATTTATTTATATGTACATTCATATAAGTGTGCACTTATATGTACCAGTAAAAGGTCCAGTATGCATATATAAAAGGTACTCACAGTTTATTCCCCATGACCTAGTCATTTTAGTTTAAATCTTTCAACATCTATAGAATCACTATTTGACGGCATTTTTATTGTCTGTCCCTCGTGCCTCGTGCCTCGATCTTAGTTTCAGTTTCTACTCAGATTTATTGTTCTGGCCCAGTTCTACTAAGGTTCTCAGGTTAGCGAGAGTAGAAAACCGACTTAGCTGCCAATTATAGAGTACACAAAATGTGAGTGGCATGTTGGGAATGTCGGCGCTTTCTATCATAGGCTTATTCTTCACAAAAGTTGTAAGTTTAGTTTCTCATCTTGGCCGCCCAGGTTGTTGAGCGACAGTTTAGGAATAACCGCCATAAATTTGGCTTTACTTAGACGTTATTTGCACTCCGGCTGAAGCAGAGTGATCCCCTGCAGGGCTGTTTAGTTAGTTTTGCAGGCATCTGTCTTTCCAGAAGGGCATAGAGAGTTTTTGCGACCTTTTCTTCTCTATTCTGTAAGCAGTTTCTGTTTTTCTTGTAAAGTCCTATGCGGTCTAGGATGAGCCCAGCAGGGGCTATATATCATTCGCAGAAGTAACAAGTGGAAACCGGTAAATGTTGTTTAGTGAGTAAGTCACTCATTCATACCTATCCTGTTAGGAGGCGGATAGTCTCTTGCATCGCTGATTGGTTTTATGTTAAATGTTATGCTGCCAGGGTTGCCACGGATCCTGGAAAACCTGGAGAGTCATGGAATTAGACTATGAAAAATGTAAGGCCTAGGAATCTTAGAAAAACAGGTGCTTTCCAAAAAATATCCTGACAAGTCATGGAATTTCAAAATAGCTATAGGTCATGGAAAGTCATGGAAAATTAAAAAATCATTTAGACATATTTCTGATGATAATCATATTTTAAAATTTTGATAAATATTATATCGACAGTAACAATTAGAAAATAGGTCCTTTTCGTCTAAAATAAGTCTTAAAAGTAATGGAAAAGGCCATGTAAAGTCATAGATTTTTGTTTTATTAACGTTGTGGCAACCCTGTGCTGTGAATCTGTTAAAATTAGAAAGTATAGTCTTGAGAGTTGATTTCATGATTGTCTAAAATTCTCTGTCTCCAGAGAAGTTTTATGCAAGCTTGGATCAGATTTGAATAAAAATGGGACTCAATAAATATGTTAGCAGAAGCGGGGGACTGTTGAGATCGATACATCAGCATCAAATCTTCTAGGATCTCGAGGTCCATTTAGCATGAAATATTATCACAGAGAAACCTGGAAAACATTCATTTCCAAGATTTGTAGGTTTTAACCCTTTAAAGGGCAGAAGCGCCCCGCACACTTATAACAAATGTAAATACACAATAAATTGAAGAAAAATGACCACAAGAAGGAAACATTGTTGTAATAAAAATATCTTTAATTTTGTAAACAGTGGCAGTTTGATTGCCACTGCCCGTTCGTTGCAGACAACACGTGGCAAAATTACGACCACTGCCCGTTCGTTGCAGACAATCCGTGGCAAAATTACGACCACTGCCCATTAGGAGTCCAATGTGAGAGGCTATAACTGACTAATGTTTATGTGCAATTCTACTGTTATGCTGAAGAGATTGTACTCTTACTGTAATCCTCTGCATCATCACAACAGTAATGTTTCCAAGATAATGTTTCCAAGATAATGTTTCCAAGATATGCCGTTCTCGAAACATTGTAATTAAACTTATAGCTATACACTAACTTATCTGCCTCGTTGGGGACGGCGACCTCTAAATGTCTTTGTGTTGATTAAAAAAGGATGTCTGTCAATGAACTGTTTACCAAAAATGGCAATTGTGCTCATAACTGTTCACCTTGCAAGAACTAATATGAAAATAATATATATGATGTTATTGCATGCATAACTCTCCCAAGTCATACATATGTATGCACGCATGTATATACTTATGCATGTATTTTTATATGTATGTATATAATATGTATGAATGCATGCATGTATGTATGTGTGTACAATATGCATATTTGAATGTATGTAGGTAGGCTATGTAATTATGTATGTATGCTTGAATGTATGTATGTTGCTCTTAGTATGGGACCTTTAAAAATTTCAGGTGGGTGTCATTTGGTCATGCTTAATGACCTACATCATCTTAAATAGACTAACTTGTAATTGCTGGTAAAATGAATGTATTAATTTTGGATCATATCCATATTTGTGTAACTTTTTATCTGTGTTAGTGGTGTGGTCATTAAGAGGGTCAAGTCACTTACCTTTTAGATGGGTGAAGTGGATTGGTGGGTGGGTTGGCTGGTTGGTAAGTAAGTGGGTCAACCAGATAGCAAGCAAGCCAGTCAGTCACTTTGATTATTTTGCTAACTGCCAGCCAGTCACTGAGCCAATCAATCAGTCAGTCAGTTGGCCATCTATTTGAACAGCTAGTAAGCTACTCGATAAGTGTATAGCTATAAGTTTAATTACACTGTTTCGCTGGCGCTCAGCTGCGGCTGTTATGAGCCTCGCAAAACTCGCAAAACTCGAGTCCGTGCCGCTTTTTCTGGTTGTTATTTCGGTTGGTAACACTTAAAATTCCTTCTGGTCTTGCGCCGTTTTGCTCCGCTGGGCGATAATAGAGGCTGGCTCGCTTTGACGCGGTCGCCGCCGCTTGCGTCGGCTTGCGTCGGGTGAAGTACCAGCCGCTGCTGTCAGCAGACGTAGGAGAGATTATCGGGACTGGAAAGAAAGCTTGTTGTCTGAGTGAGTGACGGCCTGAAATCTGAGTGCAGTGAGAAATATTAGACGTTGATATGTGAGGGTTCTGACCGGCGGGTGTGTTGGTGGTTTGGGCAGTTGAAATGCGAGTCGTTGGGGGGGGGGGGGAGAGGACCCTCGAAGAAAGCGGCGCTCTATAAATGTCCAGTACAAATATTTGTAGTGGGCCTACCTCGGATGTTGCTTTCAGAGGATGCAGCATGTGCACTATGCTGTGCGGCTGTTAGGAGGCAGATAGTTGGATTGAGTTTGTATTTATGACGTACATGGAAAGCCCTTGTATTGTAGGGTTTTTGAAAGGACCTACTTATGATTGGCCATATGCAATGAGTATAGCATTTGAGAGGCCCTTCAAAAGTACTATGTAAGCTCCATAAATTACATAATGTTGCAACATATATCCATTCCTAAAATAAGAATTGAGTGTGGCATTTGAAAGGCCCTTCAAAAGTACTATGTAAGGACCCATATATCACATAATGTTGCAACGTGTATTTGTATATCCCTTCCTATACCTATTATAATGTTATTGTATACGTACTGACACTGCATTGTGTTGGCCTGGGCGTTGTGTATGCATCAATACATACACTTACATGATACACCATCCTGAGGCTTGGCTCATTTCCAAGGAAGCAACATATTGATTGAGGCTTTCAAAGGAGTGCTTTTTAAAGCAGGAATGACTACCGTTAATTAGTAGAAGGAATTCTCTTGAGGGCTGACACGGCGGCTGTCGTTTCCGGCCTATATGCCGACCTGAGTGTTTGGCATGAGGGATGGGAAGAGAGCCTGGCTTAGACAGGACAGCGGCTGTTGATGCTGACCGCGTTTGTTGCTGAGGTCAGAGGTCAGCTGAGTTAATGGCAATCACGTGACCTCATCTGAGGTTAACGTCTATATGTTTTGACTGAGGAGCCAGCAATGCAACAGATGGGTGGATGGATGGATGGATGGATGGATGGATGGATGGATGGATGGATGGATGGATGGATGGATGGATGAATGGATGGATGGATGGATGGATGGATGGTTGGATGGATGGATGGATGGATGGATGGATGGATGGATGGATGGATGGGTGGGTGGGTGGATGGGTGGATGGGTGGATGGATGGATGGATGGATGGATGGATGGATGGATGGATGGATGGATGGATGGATGGATGGATGGATAGATGGATGGATGGATGGATTAAGTGCCACTATCTAATGACAAAGCATCAATTGATGGCGCTGTACAGTTGTGATTTAATGACCTGCTCACAGTTCCGATACAGTATCGGTCTCATAGGAAACTCAAACCCAAGTTCTCTGTGTTACATGGTGAGCGCTCTAACCAGTCGGCTACAGTGTCCCACGCAACTGTGATCGTTGTAGAGAACTTTCTAGCAAGAAGAAGAAGGAGTACGCTTTTAAGATGAAGAGCTAATGCCAGTGTGTGGTCATGGCCTTTTGCACAGGGTCTTTTACTCCGAAACCTTTATGAAAGTTTAACGAGCACCATGATTATGGTCACTTAAATCTTTGTAAATGAGGTCGTAAGTAAGTTATTGACCTGTCTAATGGCAAGAACTTTTAGAGAGGACACGCTGTACTGGAATTAATGGCTACAAAACAGCTTTATAGCTTCTCTTTCCTGTTTTAGTTACATGCTCCAAAACTCATCTTCACTCGTGTGTGTTGATGTAGGGGTTCAGTGTTTTGCTAAGTTATTTAGCTCATTTTTCTAGAAGCCTAAAAGGGACGTTTCATGATTGACTTTAAGTCAGGTGGAAGTTCACTTCACATCTACTTGATAAAAAATACTATTAATTGTAATCTTATTTTAATTATTGTAAACATAGCTGTCATAATTATTTTCTGCTATTCTTCAGCAATTAATAAGGTATCAATATAACTGGAAATAGTTGCTGTTCATTTGATTGAAATGACAGTAATTACTTAATTATGTTATTTGATGACCATTTCTGTCATATTTATCTGAGAACTTGTTAATTCAGAATGATTTTGTGGCAGATTTCTATCACTGTAATTTTCCCGTCAACCATCCTGCAACTGGTGTCCATTTCTTTGGCACTACAATCGAGACGTTTTTATCAGACAAGTTATCAATGCAATTTCCCAGACAGTTGTTCCAGCGTGCTTGGAGTGATAGTTGGCACAAGAATAATAGCGGTCGACTGTTCGATCTTGATACTGCATATAAGTTTATCTGTAGTTATTGGTAGGATAATCGTGGCTGCTTATTTGAGTTTGCTGTGATGCGTGAATCGAAACCACTGGTTGTGATTTCGCCACAAAGCCAGGAAAGCCTCTTAAATATAATTATATCTTCCAACAGGAAACGCGGTTAGTAGTTCTCTGTAGCTTTCGACTACCGTGGGGCAAGTTAGCCGAGTGGACAAATGTAAATGTAGGCCTATGCGATTTTAAATAGCGGTCGTATGCCTTCGACGCTGGTTATTTTGCAATTAATTTATCGGGTGAGATCCTTCACCACCGCTGCCCGTTCGAATAGGCGTCACGCCATTTAAGGTCCCCGTGTAATACGGACCGTGCTAGCCCGAGGTTAGAGCATGGAGAGTACGAGTTCGAGCCTCCATTCAGGTGGTCACTTTGTATGTATGTATGTATGTATGTATGTATGTATGTATGTATGTATGTATGTATGTATGTATGTATGTATGTATGTATGTATGTATGTATGTATGTATGTATATGGCCATTTATATAGCGCCTTACACTTTGTAAGGGCCTTGATCAAGTCCTTCACTCACTGTTGCTCAGCATCATCGATGTTCTGTCGTATGGCCATGTGTGTGTTTGCGAGCTTTGGAAAGCAAATTGTATGAAATACAGTTGCATTGTATTGTATTGGACTTCACTGACCAGTTCTCTGCATTCTATCAGTTCTTTCTGTAATATAATTTAGGTCTGGACGTGGGACACATCTGTTTCAATTTGTCTATAACTGCTGTAACTGTTAGCTCGACTTGAGGTTTATCCGACCTATTTGGTTTTTAACGGGCTTCTTATAATTTGGACCAGATTTTCGCTTGAAAAACCATCAGTTGATCCTTGACTTAGTTGTAGTTGTAAGGTTAAAGCTTCTAAGGCAATGCACTGGCTTTTCTTGAAGCAGGCCATACAAATTTATAATTAGAACGTATGATAATAGATTAGATTAGAAATTAAAGTTTCCAGGAAGCTTAGGCTACATACACTCATCAACTGTCGGATGGTTCAGTGCTACTCTCTCACCCGCTTACACGCTCACCCGGTCACTCACGCTCATATATAGGCGTAGCTACATTGAGGCACAAGGAGGCAGTTGCATCCTCTTGCTTTTTTATATACTGGAAATTCTATTGACCAATGACCCCACTAACCAGGATTTTGCCAATGGTCTGTAAAGTTGCCTCTTGAATTTAAGTCTGGATACGTGCCTGCTCACGCTCTACGTGGAACATTTTGTTTCGTACATTCACCACAGTTTCTTATCCCCTTTTCAGCTGTACTAATTAAGAAATGCATACTGTTAAGTGTGTACGTCAGTGTTATTTTTATTAGTGTTAAGTTATTAAATATTGTTGTCAGTATTAGTGTTCAGTTACAAAGTATTGGTATCAGGGTTGGGTTGCCTAGCAGTAGTAGCATCAAGTACCATAAAATATAACCTAGTATAACTTCTTTAGTAGCTGTCAGGTTACTAGGTGTTAGTTATTGTTATTGTTAGTTGCATTGTACTAGCCTCAAGTACAACAAAGTTACCTATGGCTACCGTTGCTATGACTACTACATGCCTTCAGGTTGACTGCCATAGGCAATTACCATTGTTTATTGAGTTAACAACTGACAAAGCGTTGTAGGTGTACAAAGAAAAGAAAGAAAACATTTGATGGTATGAAGTAATAGCTAAGTAAGAGTTGAGGAATAACATACGAGATATAAAGTTTCATGAGTCTTTATCAGGAAGGTTATGGTTATGAGGTCTGTCCCTGAGAAAATAGGGGTGAAAATAATGTTGGGGAAAAGGTTTCTGAGCGAGTGGTTCTCATTAAATAGGACGGCTTTGAATAAAGAAGTGTCTGCCTCATTAGCAGGAACTTTCGAAGAGGGGGAATTTGATTGAATAAATTATGTGAGATTTATTCCTGTTCATCAGGCATTCAAGGGGGGATTTGTCCTCTTCGTCCGCCAGTCCCCACAAGGCAGGGGACTGAGGGGAAGCATACATTGTTCTTGCTATGATGGTTGCGCGAGTGATGAGTCATACAGAATCTATGGATGCATCAACGGAAATAATTGTCTTCCTTACTGTGGCAATTAACAGTTAATATTCATACTAAGGCTGTTAACTTTGCTCGCTTAAGCTGGTTCCTGGCGTCGGGACGTAGCAAGTGTGAGACTATAGGAAGTTATTGAGACTCTGGCTGTATAACTGAAGAATAGGTGAGTCAGCAGATAACTGCTACACTAGACCTTCAACAGATACCGCGTGTGCCGTAGACTGTTATTTTTATAAACAAATTCGACCTCGTTCTAGTTTAATGGCCTTTTGCTGTTTGCCGCTGGTTCGGACTGGCTATATCACCTGTCATATCTTACACGGGAGAGTCCTAACCTAAATAAATGATACCTCGCGAAGCTACCATCTGTGTTACTAGACGGGAAAGTTGTGCTAAGTGATGTGGGTGGAAGGAAGGATGGATAGAAGGAGGGAAGAATGGATTGAAGGAAGGAAGGAAGGAAGGATAGAAGGAGAGAATGAACGAAGGAAGAGGAGAAGGAAGGAAGAATGGATTTTAAAGGAGGAAGAATTCAAAGAGAGAGAGAGAAGAAAGTACGAAAGAAGAGAGCCAGAAAGGAAAGAAGAAAAAGGATGGAAAGAAGTATTTATGGAGTGAAGGAAGGAATAGAGAATGAATTGAAAGAGTAAATGAGGGAAGGAGGAAGAAAGGAAAGAAGGAAGGAAGTAACGAAGGAAGGAAGGAGCATTGATGGAGCAAAGAAACAAAGGAAGTATGGACTGAAGGAGGAAGGATTGAAGGAAGGAAAGAAGTGAAGGAATGGAAGAAGATTGATGGATGGGAGAAAGGAAGGGAGAATGGATTGAAGAAGGAAGGATGGACGGCAGGAAGGAAACAAGAGAGGAATGTAGGAAGGAAGAAAAGAAGGATAGAAGGTAGGAAAGAAGGAAGATAGGAAGGAGGGTGGATACATGGAAAGAGAAACGAAGGATGCGTGGGTGGAATGAGGAAAGAAGGAAGGAAGGAAGGAAGGACGGAAGGGAGGAAGGAAGGAAGGAAGGAAGGAAGGAAGGAAGGAAGGAAGGAAGGAAGGAAGGAAGGAAGGAAGGAAGGAAGGAAGGAAGGAAGGAAGGAAGGAAGGAAGGAAAGGAAGGAACAAATAACCGAAGGAAAGAGGTTACTAAGGAGGCAATGAAGGAAGGAGGATAGAAGGAGGGTGTGTGGGAGGGTAGGAAGGAACGAGGGAGGGCAGGGCTGAACGAAAACAATGCAGATCTCGTGCAGACTTTATGCCCGTGCATGCTGTCTATTTCCTGCACTTACAGGTGGCGCTGCAGAAAGAACGTGGCGCTGGTTTTTCAGGTTTATGGGTTTCCAAGAGGGGTGCTGGTGCTTCTGCTGCTGCTGCTGCTGCTGCTGCTGTTGGTGATGCGGATGCTGTACCTAGCTTACGCTCTCTTGAGATGCTCTGCAGCATACACAAGGAAGGAAGGATGGACACTAGAAAACAGACTTATGCAAGAGTCTGTTCGTTTTAAAGACTGCGAATGAAGCAGTGCTGCTGCCCACGCTGGTCAGAAACTTCGCACTAGGGGTGTCGAAAGTTTACAAATATACGGTCGTACTGCACGGATCCATTGGGAGGGGTCGTCGAGTAAATGCACAAATGTAAATTTACGCTTTTTCTATAGCGACCGTGTGGTTCGAACCTGTGCATTTCGAAATGAACTGATGGGTGAGATCCTTCATCACCACAGCCCGTTTACATAACATAACAAGGAGTTTAAGTGGTTCAGAAGACGTTTAGTCTGTGTTAAAACCACTGCAGAATAACCAGGAACATGCTTTAATTGCTCTGTTTTCCTAGCTCCCTCTTAAAAGCTGTGATAGTGTCAACTGAGACAGTGCTATCATCCAAACCATTCCAAAAGTCTACAGCCCTTGTACTGAAGAATTTCTGTCCTAATGTTCCCTTCAGTTTATAATTTATGCCTGTGACTTTGCCTTGCTTGGTACTAATTCAAAGAACCTCGTCTATACTGTAGTGCTTCCTTTCCTGTGTTTATCTTATACCTCTGCTCCTCCTTCTCTCCAATGTTGTTAGTCCACAC